>JABFPM010001750.1:7473-18871 GCA_022817325.1 Idris sp. 1 HC-2018
TTTTTAATTTATTTATTTATGTTTTTTTTTTTTTTGTAATTTTTTTGTAAATATATAAACTTGAGTTCTAAATATCAAAATAAAATGGAAAACCGTATATATTGTGCTGAAAATATTGTTATATTAGTAGCCAGGTTCGTTAACAAGAAATAAAAACAGACGCATAAATCAAGCTTGGTGCACACGCTGACGACGTTTGAAATACGTGCAATTGAGTGTCAGAATTCGTAACGTATCTTCGATGGTAAATGCATTAATTGCATTATTATACACATACATTGCAATGTGATGCTAATTCATCGAATAAATAAACGCAATTTTCTTCGTCGCTTCATTGTTTGAATATAAATTATAAATTGAAATAATATTGTTTGACATCTCAACAAAATAATAACAAAGTCTGAAGAAAAAGATCGTTTTTAACATCAAATGCCAAACATTTAGATTTTGATGTTTAAAAACAAAAATAAAAAAAATATATTTTATGTATTATTTTTTTTTTAATTTTATACAAAATATTAATAACAAAGTTGTGTGTATTAAATATTTGTTTTCTTTTTTAGACGCTGGATTTTGATAGAGATGGTCTGACTAAACTGAAGAAAGCAATCAAAGCGATACACAATTCAGGAAACGGTAAGTCCAACGCATTTTCTTCATTTGCTTCTACGAATGCGTCGTGTAATGAAATTAAATAACCTACGCAGTGGGAAAAGAAAAGGAGTTTACCGCTATTTAAGTATGGTCGAATAAAATTGTTGAGAACATGATTTAATTAAATAACTATCACATCACGATTTCATTATTTCTGATAATTAATATCACATATGTAATACTTTCGTTTTCTTGCTGTTTTCTTTTCCATGTATGTGTTGCAAAATGTACTCCTTTTTTCATTCATGAAAATTGCATTTTTCGACAAATTGGTGAATAATTTAATTCAATTGCAGTTTTATTAAATGTATTCGGTATGAAGTAGAAAAAAAGTTGTGCTCTTAATTTTCAAATTAGTTGATTTTGTTTATATAAGTATTTTATAAACATATATAACAGTATTTTGTAAACATATATAACAGTATTTTGTGAATTGCATTATCTTTTGAAATGAAACATATTATGACGTTTTATTTTGAAGTGAATTTTATAAATGTTGCAAAAAAGGTCATAATTTATATTAAAATTAATAATAATATTTAAAACTGTTTCTTGAAAAACTCGTTTTATTTTAAAAGTTCTGTAAAAATTACGGTCAAAGAAAACTCTTTCATTTGCAAGAGAAGAACAAAAAATTGTATACCTAGACTGCAGATGTGAAGACTTTTATGACTCCAGGTGCAAAAACGCATTGAAATATTTGAGCTTTTTAACAATTGCGTAGCGTGAATATTTTTAAATGGACAACAAAATAAAGCAAAAAAAAATGTTTTTCTTTTTTTAATCTAAATTTACAAAACTTGTGAGAAAAGTAATGATTTCGTAAGCATTACAAAACTTTTATCATCTTTATTAGTCATATGCGATTCATTTTTGAGTACATATTTATTTAAAGAAAAACATTGTATAATGACGAAAGAAAACTATTTATTTAATTTGAGAATATCAGATTCAAGACTAAATACGTATTCATACATAGTTAACACACAATTATATCGATTATACCACAAAGTCACGAAAGTTTAAAAACTATATTAAACGTAATAAAAAAAGCGAAACATGAAGAAGTAGATCGTAATACGATACTTTGCGTTTTTTTTACAACTCAATTAGTTTCCTTGTTATTATTTTTGAAGATGTCAAGTATACATTTTTATCTCTTCGAATTAAATTATAAATTTGATAATTTTCAATTAATCTTTTCCCAATTAAAGTTAACTAAATTAAATTAATCCTCCACTTTGCCAGATGCAGTTAAGTAACTCACATACAAATTATAATTCAATCTAAAACTTAAAGTCATACTGTTAAATATATTACAAGGAGAAATACAGAATATCTAAGTAAAAGTTCTAAGTAAAAATCTTAAATCTTTCGAGTGTTTCTTAAATCAATAATTTATAAATAAAGAAAAATTCTAAACACAACTCCTCACTGTCTTAGGTCAATATTAAATTTTCTAACTATACTATACATCTGTACAAAAAATGTGTCTCGAAAAGGCCATCAAGTTGGAAAGAAGTAACTGAAGAGTGAGAGAAGGATAATCTGGTTTGGAAAATGATGAGACTGCGAAAATGTGCCTTGGAAGGAAGTCAGGAAGGAAGAAACAAATAAGCGATGATAGTGGAACGATGAGTGTTTGCGCGCAGCTGGCGCCAGGAAAATCGATCCGTCTAGTTGCAGACACGAGGCTGTCAGGCTCAGGCGGTCTGTCTGCCGAAGCAGGCCGTGCTCGCCCTGACCCCTCAACTCGGATCACAATGCCTAACGTCGACTCACGATACGCTCCTTTCTGTCAGAAAAACGACGCTTTGCTTTAAATAAAAGCAGCCTTATGCCTCTCTCGCATTTTTACCGTTTCATTTACGTTTTCAAGCAGCACATTTTAATGAGTTTATGAGCTCAACCACGTTCTTCAATTTTCATCTGCATTTTCTTATAAGTGCACTCGTCAAAGACAAATTTTATACATGTATTGTCTAGTCTTAATTAATTGGTGTTTATAAAAAAAAGAACGTTTGTTGGAAGAATAATTTTGTTTTCATTAAAAACTCGCTTGTGTCGGATATTTTTATTTAAAAGTCGTCCCTGTGCAAGGACGACTGCAAATAAAATGTTAACTTGTTTTGTGGCGAGCAATAAAACGAGAAAATAAATAAATAATTAAAGCACACTGACCCAGTCGAGACTGAATGTGACGGCCACCTCTGTTGACCTCACGTGATTCGATAAATTGATGTGTTACACTTGCCTTTTGAAATTATTTACACGCCTGATAGCAACTCGAATATTTCATTCACATTACTTGATAGAGTTCAATTTAAAAATGAAACTTGAAATGAAAATTAAAACTTGATAAAAAGTAAAATTACAAATAAAATGTACATTTAACCGAAAATTATTATTTTTTCTGAAAGAAAGAACAAGATTAGCAATACAATTTATATTGCTACACAGCTTGTCGAACACTTTTAAAGTGGTGACTAAGATTGTCGAACATACCGGAAGTGGATAAAAAGGTTTCAGAACAAGTTGTCGAAGGTTTCCAAACACACTCAAAGTGGAGTCAAAGGTTATCCAACACTTGAACAAAAAAAAGCTTGATTAAATCTTGAAGCAACGTTTGATTTTATTGTAAAAAATTAAATGTTAAAAACAAGGAGATTAAAATATGTTGTTATTTTTGTTGTTGCAGCTCACGTAGATAATGAAATTTACTTAGGCAGAGCTTTGGAAAAACTTGGAGATGCAGCGCTCAAAGAACAGGAGCCCGACATTGGAGCTGCTTTTCTCAAATTCGCCGTGGTTACCAAGGAACTGAGCGCACTTATGAAAACTCTCGTAAGCATTTTATTACTTATACACACGATCTATCTCTGAGTACTCAAATTTATGTATGCATTCCAATCGCCCTTTTATCGAAGTCTCTTTTATTTATATAATATAAAATATTGCTCTTTAATTTTTGTTATTGTAGTTGTTGTCAACATTTCACTTTGTTTCATCTCCTCCAATGTTGATTGTTTTTGGAAAAAATAAGCCATAAATACTCAAATCTTGTATTCCTCGCTATCTTTAAGCCCCTGTTGTCCTACTTTTTTGTCGTCTGTCTTTTTAAACGATATTGACACAAGTGAAAGTCGAACTATTTGTGTTTTCATTTGATCTCTTTACATCACTGATAACATCTCTGAACAAATTAATGAAATTGACTGTCTGCTGGAAGATCTATTAAATCAGAGTCAGATATTCTTTTATTATTTTAATTATTGCGAATGAGAAGACTTTTTAATAGCACTAAGTTGTATTGATGTGTTCTTTTGAAGAAAACTAAAACGTTTTCCTAAAAAATAGCAAGTTAACATGATTTCTTCAAAAAGTATTTTTTATTTTCATGTTCTTGACAAAATTGTTTCATTATACAAAGAGTTTGAATCCCCTTTGATTATTGTGCTTGTTACTGCAAATGTGCCTTTCAGGAGATTAGGATTAACTGCGGCTTTTGACATATATTTTTTGGTTGCGTTTGCCAAACAAAATGGATTTAGCAGGGCATTAAGTGTCGCATTGTTAGGCGCAATGTTTCACGAGAAGGTCAATTATAATTGTGGATTTTTAATGCAAATTTGATAACAAGTTGTACTTATATATAGAGAATTTTTAAAAAGACTCGTGCCAGCAGACACAATGTCTCAGTTAACAAGGACAATGATAATTATAAAATCGACCCCAACTTGTTCTCAAAATTATGATGTAAATATGTGTTGTTTTTTGTTTCCTTTTAACTTTCTACATCACACGACAATAAATGTAATAACACGCGTGATTTGAGTCCCATATTCGATATCTTATTTGCCGTTTTAACCCCTTTGAGAAATAATGTCCAAAGTTGGCTGACAACATACGACACAGTCATATTTTTTGAACTCCTATAACACTGACTTTAATGGCACAAGAATTTTTGCACGGCATTCTCCCAGTGTACCATTCAGGGCAACAAATTTCGCAATCCATTTCCTCCGCCATGAGCCACTCGGCTCTTTTCAAAGTATCCAAACTGTGGTTTTCAAATTGCGCACATCTGTGTGTCGATGATTTTATATCGTCTCTTTGTATACATTTTGTAACTCGCTATTTGTCATTCTTACTCTTTTTCTCAAAATGATCTATAAACTTTCTTTTTAACTTTTAAGGAAATATACTTTATTAAACAAACATCAGAGAATAAAGTTTCTACACGACAATTAAACATTTTTGTTTAATCAAATATATTGTAAGTAAGAAACATTTTCAGGAGAAAGTCGTGTGTGTGCAATCGCACACTTTTCAGATTTAAGGGAATAATTCGCTTTCGTGGAGAACGCGTTCCTCGTCAGGTCATTGCTCCCGTTCTTGGGATCTCCTTACGAAGAATATCCATTAAATGTCGATGTCCAGATAGATTTTATCACCTCGGTATTCGCCAAACTTCCCCTTCCCCAGGGCTCTTTCATACATTTCTCAGAACTTTACATTGTGCAAAAGTGCGATGATCTTTTGTTGCGTGTTTAACGAAAGTTATATTATTACCAAACCGAAATACCATTTCACATTTCAACATAATTGAATTTATATAATTGACATTGTATAATTGATTAATATATTTTATTAGAAAAAATTTTAAAGTAAAAAAAAATATATATATATATGGGTATTGAGACGAAGGAAGCGTGATTTATCATTTTGTGATAGACAAAGTGAAATTGGTCGTGAACAAAAGGGTGACTCATAAGGGCTGTCAGTTATGTCTGGCTTATGAAGCAAAGGACCTGGTGTATCTGCCATGGCCTTTGTCTTTTAATCTCCCTTAATTCCAAGGGAGGATACCCTTTACCCATTACCAAGTGTGTACTCCACCTTTATTTGGATTACCAACAGTTTTGGCATGCAAAATGTATTCATTTTACATATTTTAATTTAAACTAGATTAACTTTAGTTAATAATAAAAAATAAGTGTAATAATTTGTTGCGTTGCAGATGCAGAACATAAACAACATCGTGATGTTTCCATTGGATTCCGTGTTAAAAGGTGATTTGCGAGGCGTAAAAGGTGACCTCAAAAGGCCGTTCGAAAAAGCGTGGAAGGATTACGAAACGAAGTACGCGAAAATCGAAAAGGAAAAGAAGCAACACGCGAAGGAGGCCGGCCTCATCAGGACGGAAATCACTCCAGCGGAAGTAGCCGATGAAATGGAAAAGGAACGTCGGTTGTTTCAGTTGCAAATGTGCGAGGTAAAACTGGATTAATCAATCTGAATGTTTAAAGTTACTTTGTAATTTATTTCACACTCATACATCAACTTTTTGAATTCAATATTAGAAATTATGAAAAGAGATTTTTTTCTGACTTTATGAAAAATTTAATGGTTTTTTTTAGAGCCATTCAATTTCTGCTAATCTTTGCTGATTACTTTCTTCTGTCGTTTTTAAAGTTCAGAGTTCAATCTTTTTTTATACAAATAGTCATTGCATTACCGGACATTGTCATTCGTTAATACTTATTACGCCATTATTTGATTACAGTACCTTATAAAGGTCAACGAAATCAAAACGAAAAAAGGTATTGAATTACTGCAGCACTTGGTCGAGTATTATCATGCTCAGACAAAGTAAGTACTTTTGTTTTTTTCTCATTCTTTTTTTGAGCTGAAAAGAAAATTTACTATTTATGTTTCTTTCTAATTAAAACTTGTACAAACAAGTTTCTTTCACTTTTTGTTCTTTTTTTCTATTCAATTAACTTTATTTAATTAACTTTTTTCATCCTTTATTAAAGCATAAAGAAATGTTATTGTTTTTTTTGTTTTTTTTTTGTTTGTTTTTTTTTTTTTCTCTATAAATTAAAAGTTGTATAACTACAATTCATATTTCAGTTATTTTCAAGATGGCCTGAAAACCATAGAACACTTTGGTTCGTACATAACGGATTTAAGTTTGAAGCTACAGAAAATAAGACAGACCCAAGATGAGGAGCGAAGACGTTTAACGGAATTGAGAAGCCTGCTGCGGAGTTCCGGCTGCGACAAAGAGGTATACTTTTTTGCACTTACTTTAGTCACGAGTGGGTGCAATTAATTTGAAGATGAGATGAACAAACTTGAGCGTTGTTTGCAGTTAAACGCGAACGCAAATGCCGGCTACTCGTTGCACCAACTGCAGGGCGACAAGCAGCACGGCGTCACTCGTTCGGGACACCTTTTGAAAAAGAGCGAGGGCAAAATGAGACGAGTCTGGCAAAAGAGGCGTTGCGCCGTTCAAGCCGAGGGATTCCTCGACATCTGCCATGCAGATGAGAACAAACCGCCTACGAGGGTCAACCTGTTGACGTGCCAAATTAAACTTGTGCCCGATGACAAACGGGGATTCGATCTCATCAGTTGTAAGCTAATAACATCACTTCTTTTTTTAATCATCAAAGTTTGAAGAAAAGTCTTAACTTAATTTACAGGGTGGCCAGAGTCTGGAAAACCGGGAAAAGTCAGGGAATTTTTTTTGTCTGGAAATGTCAGGGAAAAGTCCGGGAATTTTGTTTTACGTCTGGACAAATGTAAAAATTAAACAAAATTTTTTCCAACAGTGTTGAAGAAATTAAAATCTATGTTTGGTGTTTAAATACAAATATTATTTGTACATATTGAAATTTCTAAGTCATATTTTTAAAATTAGGAGAGTTAAATGCAAAAAGATGAAAATTTTAAGTTCAGCTCGAAAGCGGAAGAGGTTAATTTAGAAATTAAATCGTTAAATTTGATTAGTTTCATACATTTTATTTATGTCATATATTTATTTTAATAATTTATTATGTTAAATTATAATTATTTTTTATCAATGTGACTTAGATTTTAAATAAAGAATTTTTTAAAAAAGAAAGATATTTGTTTAAAATTATTAAAATTTAAGTATAAATTCATTAGAAACCTTATTAAACAACTAAAATTTAATGTCTGGAAATTTGTAAAATACCTCTGGAAAACCTGGAAAAGTCAGGGAATTTTAGTCCTGAAAAAATCTGGCCACCTTGATTTAGTTTAAATCAAATAACAATTTTACAAGCATAAAATCTAAAAATACTAACACAATTTGAAACAATCAATAACACATGTTTGTATAAGTTTAATAAATTTAGTTGTAATTAGTTTAATGGAGTACAGTACGTGTGATATATTGTAAAATTAATTTGCAGACAACAGGACTTATCACTTTCAAGCAGAGGATGAAACAGATCAAAAAGCTTGGATGTCTGTTCTAGTCAACTGTAAGGAACGCGCGTTACTTCGGGCATTCGATGCAAGCGGGAAAGCAGAAGCCGGCCAGGGAAATCCTAGTTTAGTTGAACTTCAGCAAGCTGTCATTCGATGCGTTATGAGGTTACCCGGAAATGACCAGTGTTGTGACTGTTCATCTCAAAATGGTTTGTCACATACTTTTTACCCTAAATACATAATTTTGTAACTCTTTAATACAAAGATAATTCATTGATTTATTTTTTGTTTCTTCTGACATCGTGTATGACTTTTTTTGTTCTTATATAATTGACGCACAAATCAATAGTTTTGTTTAAGAAATTTCTTACGAGATTTCTTTTACAGATGCGACGTGGTTATCGACGAATTTTGGAATAATAGTTTGCATCGAGTGCAGCGGAATACACAGGGATCTTGGTGTTCATATATCGAGAATACAATCATTGACTCTGGATAACGTGGGCACATCCCAGTTGCTGCTGGCGAGGTACATGACCAATCAAACGTTCAACGACGTCATGGAAGCAACGTTGCATCACAACTCGAAGCCATCGCCCACATCAACAATGTGAGTCATGGGATTTGAAAACGCGCGCGCGCAAATCGATATTATTTATAAAATTGCACTCCTGTGCTTCGATTCGGTTTTTCGTTTACATTTTGTTCTGAGAATTTTTTTCTAAAGAATAGTTGCTGTAAGTGACAAGTACAAAACATAGATTAAGACACTTTAATACTAACTTTTCTGCTTGACGTACAAAAATGTTAATTTAAAAAAACGTCTAAGAAGTTTGTCTTTGAAATGAAAATTAAAAATAAATTCAATTTGAGTGGGAGAGTAAGAGCAATTTATGTTTATTTATTTTGTTAAATATTATTTTAATTTATAAATACAAGAAGCCGGATAAATTGTAACTGAAAATAAACACTTACATAAAATCAGAAATAATGTATAAAAATTGAAGCCCTGACATTGCAGAGACAATTTATTAAATTAAATTTCTAATTTTACCAAATAGTATTTTTAACAACGTTAAAATATTAATAATTTTAATATTTTCCAGGGACGAAAGATACGAGTTTATTCGAGCAAAGTATGTGGACAAAAAATACGTAATGAACACGTGTGCCGACGATAAAGATTTATTGTCAGATTTGGAGCATGCTGTCAATAACCGAGATTTGCCACAACTTTTACAAGTTTTCGCCGAACACGTTGATCTGGCAGCTCCATTACCAACTTCGGTAATTTCTTTTTTTTTTTATCTAATTATTTTTAAACAAAATCTTTGGTGTTAAAATATCTCAATTTTGTAAAACTTGATACATGTTTGTAGGATATCGGAGAAACGGCACTCCATTTAGCGATATTACGTGAAATGGGAAACAGTTTGTACGTTGTCGATTTTTTGGTACAAAATATGCCCAGCGGTGGTATTGACAAAGCGACCGCAGACGGCGACACAGCATTACATTTGTGCGCAAAACATGACAAGTCAGAGGCTATGAAATTGTTGCTGCGAGCGAGTGCAGATCCAATGCTGAGAAACAAAATGGATAAAACTCCGTTGGATATTGCGCAAGATTTTGGACATCATACCTGCAAAGAATTGGTATTTTTTTTGTTTGTACACAATTTTGCCTTTAATTATTTACTTTTGTTATAAGCAAATTTATTTTTGTAATATTTTCTTGTTTCAAATAATATTTGAAAATATGAATTTAAACAGCTTTAAATTTATGAAGAAAAAATTTGTTCTCAGCTGAGTCATGCAATGCAACGGCAAAAAACATTATTTGACAACGTTAACATCGATTGGAATTTATCACACGATGAAGGATCAACTGATTTTTCAGATGACGAAACTATCATTGAAGACAGAGTAAGTAAACAAGATTAATGCTAATGAGAGATAAAATTTTTAGCTAACAATTATTTGTTCTTGCTGAATTGTAAAACAATGATAAAATTGGGTTTGTCAAAATAAAATTCTAATTTTAAAGTCATACAAAATTGCTCAAAATTGTTTTAACAACTAATAATTATTAACAATTTTGTTTTCTCATTTATTAATTTTTCTTTTATTTATGTTTGGTTGTATTAATGCACATTTTTAATTTTTTAGTTTAGTGTCCAATCTAAAGTTAATCACAATTTTTACAGTTCATTTTACAAGGTAATTATATTTGTTTTTCACTGATAAACAAACTGTTAACAATGAGAATATAATCCACATTAAAAAATGTCATTAACAATATTAAAAATTAATACAACATTCACTTTTATTTTATTTTTTCTAAATTTATTTTTTGATTTACAATTTTATTTTTATGAATTTCTCTTGCACAATTTTTTTTAACTATTTTATATCTTCTTGTGTTAAAATTATATTGATAAAACATTAATTAGAAAATATTATTTCAGAACGGATGTTTGACACCCGAAAAGAAAACTCGAAGTAGACCCCCTTCGTATGCTGGTGGTGGTTGCGGCACGAATTCTGGAGACTCGCCTATAACTTTGCGAAGTCGAAGCAGTACCTGTGACAGTTTACAAAGTGGATCGTCACCGGTTTCTTGCACGAATCGACAACAAATGCCGCCACCACCTCCGCCACAATCTCGGAAACCTGTTGGTAAGCTTTTACATCAAAGTTTTTTTTATTTTATTTTTACTAATTAATAAAAATACAAAAATAATATTTATTATTTTATTTATAAACCTTGGCTCGTCGGGGCGCTACCGCGCCCCTTGATTACAGTATTAATTATAACATTTTATCTCGAAAAAGTTACTGTATATAACATTTTTGTAGTATTATGTAATTTTGCAGGACCTGGCATCGATGATCAGTTTAACTAGACATTATTTTAATTGCATGCTACAAGTTTTAGTAACTTTTTTGTTTGCGCCATTTGATTTGCAAAATTTAGTTTAATGTCCGTGAGAAAGGTAATACATAAAATTTTCAAATCAAAATTAAAATTACAATTACAATTATTATTCAACTGAAAAAGTTCATTTCAATTATTTTCTTATTATTAGTTCTAAAAAGTTTAATACTGTACAAAGATAATATTTAATTTTTGCAAAAGTATCTTTAACCGGACATAAAAAAATTAACGAAGTCTAGCTGAATTTCTTGGCTACTATTTTGTTTTGCATATGTTGAAAGAAAATTGTTCTTTTAATTTATTCGCTTCGTAAATCGCTACATTATTTTTTTGAGTCGTGTCATCAAAATTGTTCCCTTTATCATCTCAACTAAATTTAGATAATTGATAAACAAAAATCATCATCATCATCAAATAAATACAAATAATAATAATAATTATCGTACAATCGATAGATCATCTTCATCTAAACTCAAACGCAATTTCCCATCTTAAAAAATGCACATTTCTCTTCTCGTTCATGTTTGTTAAATTTAAAAAAAAAAAAATAAAAAAAAAAATT
>JABFPM010001751.1:0-18866 GCA_022817325.1 Idris sp. 1 HC-2018
TCCCGCATTGAATGTACCGAGAAAAAAAGATTTAGAATTTGAGAGTTTGGTACGCCAAGCAGCTTTAGATAGAAAACTTCAGCCTGAAGATAACTTTATTTTAAAGGTAAAGTTTTTAAAAGTATATTACTTCTCGAAAGATTTTTGTTAAATTCATTAAATTAATCTATTTAGCCTAAAATAATTTCAATTTCATTTTAATTTTTTTTTTAAGTTTAAAACTGTTTGTGAACTGATCCAAAATTTTGTAAATAAAGAAATTTAAAAAATGTGAATTAATTTTTGTAAAAAGTACTTCAAAATAATCAAATTTTTTTTAAATTTTGGGCAAACTAAGGGCAACGTTTTTTCTTAGCCATTTACTTTGTCACTTTATCCCAATCTTCCCTACTATAAACATGATATGTCTACTTTAAAGTAATATTCCGAGGGTATTATTTTGCTATAAGATAAAATTATTTTATTACTCTATGAATACATTTTTTGATTTGGAAACAAAATCGTAGTGTTTAATTTTGTGCGCTAAATGGCTCACACCTTTAAACAACTCTCCCAACAGGTGTGCCGCCATCTGAGTATAAATATGGGCTCATCTCTTATCTCGTAGCTCGGTTGAGAAGCCGAGTGGGCCTATCCAATACCCTACGGCTAGTTCCTTCAACGGGTCGTTGAAGAGCTCTAGGGTAGGGCTCTAATTAAGAATTAAAAACAAAAATTCTCTACAATCAACGTTCGTGACAACAAAACGACGATTCCAGGCGAATCGTTGCCAAAGCGAACGTAAATTTATAAAAATTGTTACATTTAAGAAAATAATTTTTTTATTGAAACGTATTAAGATTTTTCTTCCGACATTATATAGGAATAATGATTTTGGTGTTTACAGTTGTAAGTTTAAGTTCTGCAAAAAATGAATTATGTGTGTATTTTTTATATCTTTAGTAATTTTTTCCGATTTTTGCCATTTTTTATAATTTAGGAATAGATCCAAAATTTATCCTATAAATCAGGTGTAAACGTAAATTCATAAAAATTGCTACATTTAAGAAAATAAATTTTTTTAATGGACGTATGTCTGAAGTGAATGTTGATGTGTTTTATGCTAGACTTCTTGTTATGTTGAAAAGTTTTTTGAATGAATCAAATAAGTGCATAAACTGATAATTAAAGAAATTTTTATAAATTTACGTTCGCTTCGGTAACGATTCGCCTGGACTCGTCGTTTTGTTGTCGCGAACGTTGATTAAAGACAATTTTTGTTTTTAATTCTTAATTAGGGCCCTAGAACTTTTCGGTGACCCATTGAAAGGACTAGCCGTAAAAAATCGGCGATTCACCTGAGAGACGTCAAAAACTGGCGTCCCAACTGAGAGACAAGCCGTAAAAATAATTGACGACTCATCAGAGGGCCAATCCATAGGGTATTAGATAGGCCCACTTGGATTCTCAACCGAGCAATGAGATGAGAGATGAGCCCATATTTATACTTTGATTTTGTTTCCAGATCAAAAAATGTATTCAAAGAGTAATAAAATAATTTTATTTTATACCAGCAAAATATTACCCTCGGGATATTGCACAAAAATACTTTAAAGTAGACATATCATGTTTATAGTAGTGAAGAGTAGTATAAAGTGACATAGTAAATGGCTAAGAAAAAACTTTGACCATAACCTTAGTTTACTCGAAATCATGATTGGTTTTAATTTTTCCAATAATTGGATCGTCAGTTAAAAAGTTATTTAATGCACAGCTGATTTATAGGATAAATTTTGGATCTACTCCTAAATTTTAAAAAATGGCAAAAATCGAAAAAAAATACTAAAGATATAAAAAAAACGCACACAATCGAATTTTTGCAGAACTTAAAATTACAATTGTAAATACCAAATTTATTATTCCTATATAATGTTGGAAGAAACAATCTTAATACGTTTCAATAAAAAAATTATTTAAAAGTTTAACTTAAATATTCTTATAATTTCAATCAATTTTTTCATATATATTTTAGATTGTTCAACTGGAAGAGTTACTTTTTGTGCGGCACTCAGTTTTCATAGTCGGTTTTTCTGGAACTGGAAAAACAGAAGTCTGGAAAACTTTGTTTAAAACTTATGCTAACAAAGGATTGAAACCAATATATAATGATTTAGATCCAAAAGCAGTAACTAATGATGAGTTGTTTGGTATCATCAATCCAAATACTAGAGAATGGAAAGATGGGTAAACTTAACTTTAATATTTTTGTTGTAATAATAAAACTTAACTTAACTGAATTTTTCAGATTGGTATCTATTCTGATGCGAGACCAAGCTAATTTGTCAGGGGATGGACCAAAGTGGCTTCTTTTTGACGGTGATATCGATCCAATGTGGATCGAATCTTTAAATACAGTTATGGATGACAACAAAGTGCTTACTTTGGCCAGCAACGAAAGAATCGCTCTAACTAAAGAAATGAGATTACTCTTTGAAATATCTCATTTGAGGTTTAAATTTTAAAACAATTTAAAGATTTTATAACTATTTCTATAACTATTTAATTCCAAAAAATTTTTAATTTTTTTTAGAACTGCCACTCCTGCAACAGTTTCTAGAGCTGGTATTTTGTATATCAATCTTCAAGATTTAGGATGGAATCCGTAATTTTAATTTAAAATTCTTATTCAAATTTTCACACTAAAAATAGTTGTAAATAGTTTTCATTTTTAATCGGAGTATTACTGATTTATATAGCTATGTTGCCAGTTGGGTGGAGACACGAGATCAAAAGGAACGAGCAAATTTGATTCTTCTTTTTGAAAAATATGTTCCTTCTCTTATTGAAGTCATGAAATCTAAATTTAAAAAAATAACTCCTATTCCAGAAATATGTCATATTGAATCATTATGCAGATTATTAGACTGTTTATTAACAAAGGAAAATGTGCCGCCTGATTGTCCAAAAGAATGGTATTATTGTTCTTTTATTTTTTTAAAATCTTCAATAACTTATTTCTATAGTACTCTACTACTTGTAGGTATGAAATATACTTTGCTTTTGCCTGCATATGGGCTTTTGGATCGTGCACTTTTAAGGACCAGATAATTGACTGGAGAAATGAATTTAGCAAATGGTGGAACTCTGAATTCAAAACTGTTAAATTTCCTACAAAAGGAACAGTCTTCAATTATTATATAGATCCTACAACTAAAAAGTTTCTCTCTTGGAATGATTTAGTTGAGCCATTTACACTTGACCACGATGTGCCACTGCAGGTAAAATTACATTTTGTATAATTAGATTGAGAAAAGTATTCTTTATATTTAAAAATTTAAAAGTTATAATAATTATAAATCATTATCTAAACAATCTTTTTGTAGTTCACTATGGTTTCTACTGGTGAAACGGTTTGTTTGCAATATTTCATGGGGTTGCTCATGAACAAAAGTATACCATTAATGATGGTCGGAGGAGCAGGTTCTGGAAAAAGTGTTTTAATTGCTGATCAACTTGCAAAATTGACAGACAATTATAATGTTGTTAACGTTCCATTTAATTATTACACTACATCTGGTACAATAAAATTCATTTTTCGAATAAATTTTTTGCCCATTTTAATATAATCTTTTAATAAATTTAATTTAATTAAAATGAAAAACTGGAACTTTTATTTATCTTTCAGAAATGTTACAACAAATATTGGAAAAGCAACTGGAACGAAAAATCGGTCGCAACTTTGGTCCACCTGGTAATAAAAAAATTGTCTACTTCGTCGATGACATGAATATGCCAGAAGTAGATCTCTATGGAACAGTCCAGCCGCATACTATAATTCGTCAACATTTAAATTACAAACATTGGTAAACATAATAAAATGTCAATATATTAATCTTTTTTTATCTAAACAATTAATATTTAATTAAAATAGTTTTATTAAATAGGTATGACAGACAAAAATTAACATTAAAAGAAATTTCAAACACTCAGTATGTGGCTAGCATGAATCCAACTGCAGGCAGTTTTTCTATAGACTCTCGTTTACAGCGACATTTTACAGTTTTCTCTGTCAGGTAAAATTAAATGGAAAAATAATTTAAGAATAAATAAAATAATTGTAATATAATTTAATTTGTATTGTTTTTTAATTGCAGTTTTCCTGAAAAAGAAGCCACTATGAGAATTTACAGCCAAATTTTGAAGCAACATTTAACAGATCCTATTCAGAAAATAAAACCAGGTGTGCAAGATATAGCCGATCAAATTTTAGGCACCGCTTTGTACTTGCACACAAAAGTTGAATCAACATTTTTGCCTACCGCGGTTAAATTTCACTATTCGTTTAATTTGAGGGATCTGTCTAACATATTTCAAGTACTAATATTATATTTATTATTAAGTTTATTATTTACTTAAATTTTGAATATCAAAATGTTAACTTTTAGGGAATGCTTTTTGCAAACGACGAAGCAGTACCAAATCAAAACCAGTTCATTCGTTTATATATTCACGAAGCTACTCGGGTATATTGCGACAAATTAGTGAACAGTGAAGATAAAAAAGAATTTCATAAGCTGCTAGATGAAGCTTTGAATAAGAATATACAAGTACATTTCTTGTTACTTTAAAGTATAAAATAATAATCCTAAATTAAATAACAATCATAAATATTTGCTTTATTTCAATTTAAGATAAAGATTAAAAATTCCTCGTAATATTGATTTAGGGTTTAGATAGCTCTGTATTTCATGAACCAAATATTTTCTGTCATTTCGCTGAAGGAATTGGAGAATCCAAGTATATGCCTATCAAAAACTGGAACACTCTACATAATCTTATTAATGAAGCTTTGTTAAATTATCAAGATTTAGTAAGTTGCAATAAAATAAATTATCTCAAGTAATGTATTTCTATTTCATATATTTTTATATTTTTTAGATATAAAACAAACATTTAAATTAAATTTTTTATTAAAAAAATACAAATAAAATAAGAGTAATACAAAAAATTTTTTAACAGGTTGCCGCAATGGACCTAGTAATGTTTGAGGACGCAATGTATCACGTATGCAGAATAAATCGAATTTTAGAATCACCCAGAGGAAATGCATTGCTGGTCGGGGTCGGCGGAAGTGGAAAGCAATCGTTATCTAGATTGGCGTGTTTTATTTCCTCTCTACAGGTAACCGACCGTAAATCCACACTAAAAAGTTTTTGTATGCTCAATTTTTCAAAATTCCATTTAGGTTTTTCAAATACAACTGAAAAAAGGCTATTCGATAAACGATCTGAAAAGCGACTTAGCTGTGCTTTACCATAAAGCGGGACTAAAAAATGTTGGCATTACATTCTTAATGACGGACTCTCAAGTTCCCGAAGAGCGTTTTCTGGTTGTCGTAAACGACATGCTTGCAACCGGTGAAATACCGGATTTGTTTCAAGATGAAGAAAGAGATGAAATTATTGATGCCATTAGACCAGAAGTAATTTTTATTTCACAGCTACATTTTTCTTCTTATAGTTTTTTTATTTTAAATAAATGATAGAGTTAGAAAATTAATTAATCTGAGTCTAAAATTTTGTTAAGGTTTTAATGAGCGGATTATTGGACACGAAAGAAAACTGCTGGAAATTTTTCATTCACAAAGTGATGAAACTACTAAAGTGTATTCTTTGTTTTTCGCCTGTTAGTGCGACATTGAGAAAAAGATCCCGGCAATTTCCAGCGCTTGTCAATTGCACGAGTATTGATTGGTTCCAAGATTGGCCGAAAACAGCCTTGGAATCCGTTTCTGTTGCTTTTCTCCAAGTCAGTTTCACGTTTTTAATTTTATTTCATTTGTTCACAAGTTCATTTGTTAAATCGAGCAGACCTTTTTTCCCAGTACAATTAATCTTATTTTTCAATTAATTAAAAATCTTATTATTTGAGTCATTACTATATTATGTTACAATATAAGTTTTTTTAATATTTACAGCAAGTAGAAGAGTTACCTAAAGTTTACAAAAAATCTGTGTCATTGTTTATGTCTTATGTTCACACCGCGGTCAACGAAGTGTCACAAATTTATTTAGAAAATGACAAACGTTACAATTATACGACACCAAAAACATTTTTGGAACAAATAGATTTGTATTCTAAGTTGCTGAAAATTAAAATCACCACAGGAAGGGAACACATTGAAAGACTGAGAAGTGGATTAACTAAATTAGCAAATTGTTCGGAAGAGGTTTCACATTTTTAAAATTCTTTTAAAATTTACTTGGAAATACTTTTTTTTCAAACTAAACTTTAGTTTAACATTATCCATTCTATTATGATTTGAAAAATACTTTTTTTAAAGGCCAATACATTAAAAGTTATTCTTGCTGCACAAGAAGTTGAACTGAAAGCAAAAAATGAAGTCGCGGACAAAATTTTAGCTGAGGTTCAACATGAAAATGCAAAAGCAAAAAACGAACAAGAAATTGGTAATAATTTGACAGCTGACGATAAGTTTGCATTTTTAATACTTGAATTATTATAAAATATTGATGCTCAAAAAATTGTATGCATTTTTAGCGACGGGGGAGGAAGCCAAAGTCGCTGAAATAAAAATTGAGGTTGAAAAAAATCAGAAAAAATGTGACGAAGATTTGGCCCGAGCAGAACCTGCTGTCCTTCAAGCAGAAGCTGCTTTGGACACTTTAAATAAAGTAAATTTTAATTTTCAAATGCTAGTATTATTTTTCTTAATATTTTTAAACAATTGTTGCCATCTTTTTTCAGAACAACTTGACAGAATTTAAATCTTTGGTAAAGCCACCAGACCCTGTAATTAGAGTGGCCGAGGCAGTTTACATATTAATGGCACCGAAAGGGGACATACCAAAAGATAAAAGTTGGAAGGCTTGCAAAGCCATGATGGGTGGAGCAGATGACTTTTTGAGTCGTTTAAGACATTACGACAGAGAAAATATTCATCCAAATATTGTTAACGCCATTCAACCTTACATAAAAGATCCCGGTTAAAATAACAATATTTACAATTTCTGTCAAATTAAAATAAGTACAGTAATAGTCTATAACTTGAATTTTTTTTATTAGAATTTGATCCCGAATTCATCGCGTCAAAATCCCAGGCAGCAGCTGGTTTGTGTAGTTGGGTCAAAAACATAATGGTATTTCATTACATCAACGAACCAGTGAAACCATTAAGAGCTGCCTTAGCCAAAGCCAATGCCGAACTGAAAGCCGCTATGGACAAATTAAATAATCTACGAGCATTTCTAAAAGTAATTGAGGGATAATTTAATTTGTGATCGAAATTAAACTTTTGATTTTATCTTTCAGGAAGTTCAAGCAGTTTTGGATGAGTTGGGCGCCAGAATGGACGTGGCTTTAGCGGAAAAACAAAAGTGCCAGAAGGAGGCGGATGCAACCGCTTTGTCTATCGATCTGGCCAACAGACTCGTTAATGGCCTTGCATCAGAAAAAGTTCGATGGGATAAAACAGCTACTGAGTACTTTAATTAACTAAAACTTTTATTGTTTTACTGCAAATAACAGCAGAAATTAAGCTGAATAAAAAAAGCTTAATTAAAAGTCAAAAATGTTCAATTATTTTGTAAAATAATTACAAGATATATTATTTAATAACAAATAATAAGCAATATTAATTGCTTTTGCAATCATCTTGTATCTAAAAGCAATTAATTTTATATAAAAAATTGTATTTAATTTTATTTTTGTATTTATGTTTATTGCATTCTTTGTTTCTCTTTCATTTAGCTTGGAAGAAGCTGAAAAAACTATGCCTGGCGATGTGCTTATATTGACAGCTTTTATATCTTACGTTGGTAGTTTTACAAAAAAATATAGAACAGATTTAATGAATCATTATTGGATTCCATATCTGGACAGTTTAGAAGTTCTAATACCTCGAACTCCGCATTTAGATCCAATTTCATTACTGACAAATGATGCTCAAATTGCTCAATGGAATAATGAAGGTAATTTTAATTTTACTTAAAATAAATAAATTAATTATTTTTATTTAACAACAATCAACTTGTATTTAGGACTACCAAGTGATAGAATGTCAACGGAAAATGCAACAATTTTGATCAATTCAACACGATGGCCTTTAATTATAGACCCTCAACTGCAAGGTATCAAATGGATTAAAAACATGTATGGCGAGGAGCTAATAGTTTTACGATTGACTCAAAAGAATTACATGGATCGAATAGAAGTGGCCGTAACAAACGGTAATACAGTTTTAATTGACAACATTTTGGAAACTGTAGACGCAGTTATGGACAACATTTTGGGAAGAGTTTTAATTAAAAAAGGCCGGTAAGTAAAAAATAATAATAATTATAAAAAAAATCAATCAATTAATATTAATACCTCTGTTTAGTGTTATACAAATTGGGGACAAAGAAGTGGACTACAATCCAAATTTCAAACTCATTTTACACACTAAATTAGCCAATCCACATTACAAACCGGAAATGCAAGCTCAAACCACATTAATAAACTTCACCGTTACCAAAGACGGCTTGGAAGAACAAATGTTGGAAGAAGTTTTGCAAATTGAACTTGAGGAGCTGGCTGTTAAAAGAGTACAGCTTACCAGAGATCAAAACAATTATAAAATTATAATCAAAAAATTGGAAGATGATCTATTGGAGAGGTAAAACTAATAAATAATTGTTGTAGATATAATATATTTAAATCAACATTTTTATAAATATAAAAATTTTAATAATTTTCAGATTATCATCAGCTGGTGCTAACATATTGAGTGACGCAAATCTCGTCAACAATCTCGAAGAAATGAAACAAATTTCCAGTGACGTTGAAAATATGATTGAAATTGCAATCAAGGCAAAGGAAGAAATTAATCTTGCTAGAGAAGAGTATCGTTCAATCGCAGCTCTGGGCAGCATTCTTTATTTTGCCATCAGCGATTTGTTCAAGATCAACATGATATACCAGTTTTCACTGAAATTTTACACCACTGTCTTTAAAGAATGTCTTGTAGATTTTCGTGATCATAATCCAAAATCTGTAGAAAATACTGACACTCGTATAACCGACATGTTTAATCGTATCAACTATGATATTTTCTTGAATACAAGTGTTGGGTTGTTTGAACAGGACAAATTGAAGTTTTTACTTCATTCAGCTATACAGGTTAACAAATTTTGTATACAAAAAAGTGTTATACATTTTTGAAATACTTATATAATTTTTTATTCATTTGATTTTAGATTTTACTCTACAGAAACGAAATCCCGAAGGATGAGCTGGACTTTCTTTTGAGATATCCATACAATCCCATTTATCAGAGTCCTGTAAGCTTTTTAACTGACGTGAATTGGTGTGGAATCAAATATTTAAGCGAAATGGATGCATTCAGAGGTTTGGATCGTGATATTGAAAGTGCTGCCAAAAGATGGCAAACTTATGTTGAATCGGAAACACCTGAAAAAGAAAAACTTCCTCAGGAGTGGAAGAATAAAACCACTATTCAAAAACTCTGCATAATGAGGTGTTTAAGACTAGATCGAATGACTTACAGTATCAGGTAACTATTGTTTTTCTTATTTTATTTTATTTTGAAAATTAAAAATTGATATAATTTTTTTCAGGCAAATTATTCATGAAACTTTGAACATTAATATAACAAAGCTTCCGTCAATGACTTTTGAAAAGTGTATTAACAAAGTTGATAAAAACATGCCGCTGTTTTTCATATTGTCACCTGGTGTCGATCCTTTAAAAGTAATCATCTGTAGATATATTAAATCTGTGGCATTAAGAAATAACCGATTTAAATTTCGAGAAAATTATTTTTAAACTCCAAAGTGTGGAAGATGTTTAAACATGGAAATGGTTTATAGTATCATGTCAATAATAGATGTATATATTTGTTAATGAACTTTAATAAGTTAATGAACCGGCTTTTTTGTGTTTATTTTATTTTTTTTTTTTAATGAAACATTGTAAGTTATGGAGTAAACTTGTTTTTCTTTCAAATCAGTATTAATTGATTTTTAGTTAAAAATTGGAAGCAAGTCCTTTTTATTTTCTCCTTTATTTTTCAAAATAGATACAATTAGAGTGGCATAAATTTTGACGGTCAAGTCAAAATCTGGTCAATTAACCGGGAAGATTTTTACTACATAGTTAAAGTGGTAAAAATATTTGAAAATCTAGAAAAAACAACAAACGATTTTTTAATTATTCTTTCATGAAAATACTATTTTTTGAAAGTAGGCCAAGTATAAATCTTAATTGTTTATTATTTGTTATTAATATTTAATAATTAAATATAACCAAAGTTTTATTTCTTCAAATGTTGTAATAAACAAATAAATACATTATAATAATGATAAATTTTCATTATTTTTTTATTTATATAATCTATATTTTAAAATACATTTTGACCAATTTGACCGTCAATTGACTGAAAAAGATTTTGCCGGTCATTGTGCAACTCTAGATACAATATCATAATTTAAATAAAATAAGATACAAAAATTCATAAAAATTATGAAAAAATTATAAATATCTCGATATTTTAAAAATAAAAGTTGATTGGTTTTTTCATAAAATCACAAATATATTATTCATATATGTTAATTTTAGCTATTCTTCAGTTGATTAAATGCACTTTTGTTGATCTATATATTCTTTTAGGATGTGGAAAAATATGGCGAAAAATTAGGTTTCACAATATCTAATGGTAACTTGCACAATGTTTCTCTGGGTCAAGGCCAGGAAGTAGTTGCTGAAAGGGTGATGGAAACAGCTGGCGTTGAAGGTCATTGGGTCATTTTACAAAATGTCCACCTGGTTGCAAAATGGTTACCCAAATTAGAGAGATTAATGGAAACCATCACTGAAACTGCACACGACGATTTCAGACTCTTTATTAGCGCAGAGCCACATAGTGATCCTCATATATCAGTTATTCCTCAAGTAATTAAATAGTCCTGCTTTTAATTTAATAGTTTTTTGTATCAATAATAACAAATACTAGACTAATAAACATTGTTAATTTAAAACAGGGTATACTTGAGTCATGTCTTAAAATGACCAACGAACCTCCAACTGGAATCAAAGCTAATATCTACAAAGCTCTCGATAATTTTAGTCAACGAACATTGGACACCTGCACAAAAGAGACAGAGTTTAAAGCAATTTTGTTTGCACTTTGTTATTATCATGCAGTAGTGGCTGAAAGAAGAAAGTTTGGCCCCCAAGGATGGAATCGAGTACACTTTCATTACATTTTTATCTAATTCGTTATTGTTTATAATAAATCAGATTAAAATTTGTGCTAAAAATATTGCAGATCTATCCATTTAATTTTGGAGACTTGACGATCAGTGCAGCTGTGCTTGCAAATTATTTAGAAAACAATGTCAAAGTACCCTGGGAAGATCTTCGTTATTTGTTTGGCGAAATCATGTATGGGGGTCACATCACAGACGACTGGGACAGAAGACTGTGTCGGACTTACTTATCGGTTTATTTGCAACCCCATCTGGTCGACGGAGAATTGTTTTTGGCTCCAGGATTTTTGTCTCCCACGATCAACGAGTTTGAAGATTATTACAAATATGTGGACAATTATATGCCTGATGAAAATCCAACTCTATATGGCTTACAATCAAACGCTGAAATAGGTACAACAAAAATTTGAATTAAATAAAAATCAAAATGTATCCTTTAATTACTTTTTTCTGTATTTACTGTCTAGGTTTCATGACTTATATCTCGGAAAATATGTTTAAAACTATTTTCGAACTGCAACCAAAAGATATAACTGGCGCTGAAGGTGGTGTCATTACACGTGAAGACAAAGTCCACGAAATAATAGAGGATATTTATGATAGAATTCCTGAGGAATATAGTATCGCAGAATTTATGTCTAGAGTAAGCTTTCAAAGTTTTTTATTTGAATATTCTAAGATAACATTTGTAAATTTGGTATAAAACTTAGGTGGATGATTTAACACCATACACTATTGTTGCTTTCCAAGAGTGCGATAGAATGAATATTCTTTGTAGAGAAATGAGAAGATCGTTGCAAGAACTTGAATTGGGTTTAAAGGTTTTGTATTTATGATATCTCAACAAATCAGAATAGTTTTGTTATGTAATTTAATATTATAGGGAACGTTAACCATAAATGCGGAAATGGAAGATTTACAGAACTACTTGTACATGGACATTGTACCAGAATCCTGGTCTTCGTTGGCTTATCCTTCTAATCTTGGTTTAACTGCTTGGTACGCTGACCTTTTGAACAGAGCAGTCGAATTGACAAGTTGGAGCAGCGATTTTACTGTATGAAAAAAAATTATTTACTAAATTTAGTAATCCTTTTAATAACTTAATAAAGACATACTAATAGTATTTTTGTATCATTTTAGCTTCCTTCGTCTGTTTGGCTAGGTGGATTTTTCAATCCTCAATCATTCTTGACTGCAATTATGCAGCAAACTGCAAGAAAAAATGAATGGCCTTTGGATAAAATGTGTTTGCATTGTGAAGTTACAAAAAAACAAAAAGAGGATTTCAAGTAATTAGTTTTTTTAAGCGAAAAATTATTACAATATTTTGTTCAGTCTTTGAAATGTAACATTTTAATTTGATATTTTTTTATTTATATTTTAGAGCTCCACCGCGAGAAGGCTCATACATCAACAGTCTAAACATGGAAGGTGCAAGATGGGAACTTAATTTAGGTTCACTGGCTGATTCGAAATCTAAAGAAATGTACTCATCTATGCCTATCGTGTATATAAGGGCTATTGCTCAGGATAAACTTGATCTGAAAAATACGTATGAGTGTCCAGTGTATAAGACCAAAAACAGAGGACCAAATTATGTTTGGACATTTAATTTGAAAACTCGAGAAAATCCTGCTAAGTGGACACTTGCTGGAGTTGCTATCATATTGGAAATTTGATATATTTTTTAAATTGTCGATAAAGTATGGTTAAGAAATTAAAAGAAAATTTCAAAGTGTAGTATTTTAGTTAGTACTGAAAAATTGAACAAACTTTTAAAAAAGACAAATATTATTTTTGTATTAGTTTTCTAAACAAAATATGTAAGAAAAGTATTTGTGTTAACTTTTGGAAGTATTTTTATAAAATTTTGCTGAAGATAAAAGTATATTTTTAATATTTTAATTCAAATGAAAAAATTTGTAACAAAATTTTACTCACTTTTCTAATCAATCTGTATTTTAAAAGTGTAATTGTTGTTATAAATAAAACATGAGTTTTACTAGACTTAAATGTCTTTTAGTTAACAAAAACCATAACTTTCTGTTTTATCATTAGTTGTTAATTGTTGAACTACATTACCGACAAATGACAATTAAAAAAATGCCGATAACCTCTCAATAGATAAAAATATATATATAGGTATACATATAGGTATACAACTTGTACAGTGCATAAAATTATTAATGATCAATAATATTTATATTTTATAGTGTTAGTATATAAATTAATTATAAAAATGGTAAGTTTTTCATAAAATTACTCAGTTTTTATTATTCGAATGTTTTCATTTCGTATTAATTATTAATCATAATCAAAAAACTGTCTTCTATAATCATAACCTATAATTATTATTATTTTTCTACAGAAACCACTTATGTTACATGGGCACGAGCGTGCAATAACAAAAATTAAGTTTAACCGCGAGGGAGACCTTTTGTTTTCCGCTAGCAAAGATAAACAACCAAATGTTTGGTACTCTTTAAATGGCGAACGTCTGGGAACATTCAATGGACACGTTGGTTCAATCTGGTGTATCGATGTCAATTGGGACACCACGAAATTTATGTCAGGAAGTGGAGACAATACTTTAAGATTATGGGACTGTCAAACAGGTATTTATTTATTTATAATATATATATTTATATTTAAAAGTTAGTTATATTACAAGGCTTTTTTTTTATTAATTATTTATTAATATTTTTTCATTTGGCTTTTAATAATAAAACAAATAATTTTCAGGGAAAGAAACCACTTTGATTAACACAAATAGTTCTGTGAGAACTTGTGCGTTCAGTTATTCTGGACATCTCGCTGTTTATTCCACTGACAGAGCACTTGGCTTTCCTTGTGAAATGTTTATCATTGACTCGAGAACAGTAAATTCAAATGCATCCCCAGACGATGCAATTTTTAGATTCGCAATTAACGGACCGCGTATTTCTTCAATTTTATGGGGCGCTTTAGATGACACAATTATCACAGGACACGAAGATGGAGAACTTCAAACTTGGGATTTTAAAGTGAGAAGCAAATCTTAAATACATTTTTTATTTTAATAATTATTTTTTAATAACTCGTTTTTCTGTTATAACGTCTTTTGCTTAATTTTTCACTACAATAATTCTATTATTACTTTTTAATTAAATTCATCGATTACACATTTCATTAAATACAAAAAAGAGATGTTAATTCAGGTGAATTCATATCATAACAAAGGCACTCTTTGCTTCTAAATCGATATTCACGTTATTTTGGTTTCAATTAACTTATTATAATTAGATTAAAGTTACTTTTATTATAAAACTATCGTATCTAGAGTACTTTTTAAATTAATTATTTTGTAAATATTCTTTGATTTATTTTTAAATTTATATGATCATATAAAGAAAAGTTTAGAAAGAACAACTTTTTAATTAAAAACTTTCAAAACGTTATTATGTTTAAAATTAGATATGAGAAAGAAATCTAAATATAATTTGACATTTTTCTTTTAGACTGGCAAAAAAACCAATGTAGTTCCAGGACACAAGTCTCTGATTAATGACATGCAATTCAACAAGGAAGGAACTATGTTTATAACGGCGTCGAAAGATGCCTCAGCTAAACTCTTCGATAGTGACAGTTTATTGCATTTGAAAACATATAAAACTGAACGCCCTGTTAATTCTGCTACAATATCTCCGAATCAAGATCATGTAAGTTAATTTTATCAATGAAAATTTTCTTATTTATTAATTTTAATTGCCAAAAAATAAATGTATTTTGTTTTTATGTTCAGGTTGTTCTTGGTGGTGGCCAAGAAGCTATGGATGTAACAACAACATCAGCTCGACAAGGCAAATTTGACGCTCGTTTCTTCCACCTCGTATTCGAGGAAGAATTCGCTCGATTAAAGGGTCATTTTGGTCCCATCAACTCGTTAGCCTTTCATCCAAATGGACGTACTTTCGCCAGTGGCGGTGAAGATGGTTATGTTAGGTTGCAGTCATTTGATCAATCGTATTACGATTTTAACTTTGAGTATTAATTTTAATAATGTTAGACGAAATTGTAATAAAAATTTATTTCCATAAAAGTGAGCATCTTGTTATTTAATTTTAATTCAGCATTTTGTTGTTGTCTTTTTTTTCTTCCTCTGTTTCAATTTTTTTTGTTTGTTTATTATATTAGTGACGAGCAGGAATTGTTTGAAATACCAGGTAAGTAATTATTTTATCGAAATAATTCACTTTTGCGTATTTGAATTATTAAATCAATTATAAATATTTAGTAATAGTTGAAATAAAATTTGCTCTGTTAAAGACTTTCTCTTTTTAATTTTATGTAAATAAATTGTGCTTTTTATTTGAGATTAATTTTGAAAGAACAAAAACTTGCAAAAATAAAATGAATTATCAAATATTTTTATGCAGCATAAAATCCGTAGAAAGAAAAGGAGTTAAATAAAATGAAAAACATTTTTTAATCCCGAAACAATACGCTCTGAGTTCTATATATTATGGTGTATAAAGAGAAAATGCGTGATTGATGAGATATAATGAGAATAAAGTGCACGCTTAGTAGATGTTTGTTATTGAAATCTGAAAATAGTTGATGGTTCGCTGAAAAATGTTTGAATAGCTGTATCAAACGATTTAGCATTTTATTACAATTATTCCGGAATAATACAAAAACATTTTCAAATAAACATATTTTAAAAAAACATATCTGGAAATTTATTATTTATAACAATATCTATTCAAGTATAACTAATAAATATAAATTTTGATAAACAAAATCAAGTATAACTTTATTTATTAGTTCTTTTCCAAGACAGATGTTTTTAAGTATAACGTAGAATTACAAGAGAGCCACAGTAATTATAGCTATGAAGCTATAAGTAAATTTGTATAGCTTCATAGATTTCCAAAGCTATATATAAGCAAGCCAAGTCCGATCAGCATTTAACCCGTTCATTTAATTTCAAACAAACAATTTCTATTACAACATCACAATCAAAAATTACAGCTTTCAATCAAATAATAAAAATCCTTTTTCTAGATCCACAGTTTTCAATCCAAAAACTCTTTTTTTTATCTAACTGATCAATGATGTTATTGGAACCAACAAAAAAGAAAAGGAAAAATTTTTCCAAAGTCAACAACTCGAACATGTGCGATAACCCGGTTTATTAAGGGTATTAGGTGGTGGTATATTAGACGCGGGATAAATTTGGCACGTCCCACGCTATGCGAGCTATGTCTTGGTTTTCACAACGTGCCGACTCAGTGCTGACCCGGAATCGCGTCCGACCTCACATGCTCAAGAATGACAAAAAAAGTTTTTTGTTGCTTGCAATGGAATTGACCAAAAAAGATGGACGAAGAAAAGCCGTCGAGGTGTCTCAAACTGCTGCGACTGTTCTGGCGATTTTGCAAGTGTGTTTTCTCGCACGTGAGCCTGATATCGCTGGTTGTAGCGTACTGCGTGCTCGGGGCATACGCCTTTGAGTCTTTGGAGGCCGACCATGAGACGGATGTAAATATTGGTGCTTTGACGAACTCGTTTGAGTTCAATGTTTGATGTAATTTATCGAAATGTGTAACATGGTTGAATATCGCTTGTGTTTATGCATTAACTTAATAGAGACATGATCAAAAATGTTCACATCAATATGTTTAAATTTCAAGTTTCAGGCTAATTTTATAGAAATTTCATTAGAGAAAAACATTAATTAGTTATTTTTTTGTCTTAATTTATAATTAATAAAGTTTATAATAATTATGATACAAAGTTGATCAATATTTTCAACAACTCTGCTTTATTATCTCCGATAATGCTAATTTTATTGAAACTTTTTTTAAATTATTATTATTTTAAAAATAGGTAATATTTATGCGTGGTTTTTATTCAGTTTACTGAAAAATAGTTTGCAAACTCGATGCCGAGATATTTTTTCTTTTTAAATTAAAAGTAATAATAGTGTTTGATGTAAAAATGGAAAAAAAGACAACTTTTATTAAAAGTTTTTCGCAAACGTTAATAAAATATTTCAGTAAAAATAGTTAATCACAGGAGACAATAAATTATTTCAATAAAACAATACATTTTTCGGGCAAATCAACTCAAAATTTTCAACGCAGACTGTTATGACGTTTCTATTTATTTTCAAAATCAACTTGAAGTTTATACTCAAACATTGAACTTGAGCACATTTTCAAGTACAATTCTCTCAATTATATATAAAGTTTGGTGAGAAAAAAAATAAATAAATTGTGTACTCCAAACAGATAAAGAAGAGCATTAAGGGTCTGCGCGGCAATGTCACACAAACTTTGTGGCGTATCACCCAAGATTCCAGTGTTTTGATACGAGAGAATTGGACGCAGCAGGTCGTCGAAAAACTCAAGGTAGCTAAAGAAAAAAAAGTCGTACATACTACAAGAGTATCACCGAGAAACGCTTCTATTCTTGCTTTGAAATGTTCAAGATATTCGAGACTGACCTGCTTAGAAAGATCAAGAAGGAAGGGTGGGACGGCACTGAGGATGAGAGCAGTAAACAATGGACATTTGCTGGGGCCTTATTTTATTCCATTATCGTCATTACCACCATAGGTATCACTTTTTAATATACAAAAAATAACTTTTTCATCATAGTGCAAACATTTTTTTAAAAAAAACTCAGCTAATTTATTTTAACACTAAAACACTTTGGGTTACCCCCACTTTCATAAAAAAAGTAAAAGTGGGGATTCCTTAGCTTACCTTAAGTTTAATAACTTATTTCAATAACAAAATAAATATTTATTTAATAGGTAATGAAATGTTTTAAAAATTTTAAAAAGAATTATTTTCTTTTAAATGTTGTTATTAAAAAATGTATAATTATCGTTTAGAAGAATTTCAGACTGAAGTATTGTCCTGTTGTTTGTCGTCCTGCTTTTGCGTATTAGTATTTCCGGAGCGAGCAAAAATAGCGATGTCATTCTGACGATAAGGTCCGACTGGCAATCCATTAGGCTGCCTGTCCAGGCTGAAGCCGATATGCGGCCGATAATAATCGGGGAATTGATAACCGCTATTGTGTCCGGGCCTGCCGTAATTATTTAACGCCGGCAAGTGGTTGACGGCTCCATAAAAGTGGGCTTGTCCCGCCTAAAAAATAAAGCCGACGTTCATTTCGTTTTGCTAATGCAAAATTGTCTCGCAAAATTAAACAATGCGACGATGCTTTTTGTGACGATGAGAAAAATGGCAGCGCGGATAACGCGGCTGGGATATTAGTTTCATTTCAAATGAAAGCTATTATGTGAATGTATTACAAGATTACAAGTAAATGGAAGTTGTTTTTTTGTTAGAAAAAAAGAAAAATAAATGAATAAACAGAATAAAAGCAGATAATTTAACTTCGCTGTAGCTTTATTAATTTTAAAATAAATTAATGAAGATTAAGAATTTTGTTATTGAAACAAATTTGTAAATAAGTTTTTTTATTATGGAAATTAAATTTAAAAAATACGAATTTGTGATTTATGAGAACTATTTTAAAGTAGATTGGTTTTTTCTGGCAATTTTTTTATTATTTTTATTTTTTATTTTTTTTTTTTTTTAC
>JABFPM010001752.1:0-18859 GCA_022817325.1 Idris sp. 1 HC-2018
ATTTTCTCAGGAATCTGAATCTGCAATAAAAAATGGGGGTTCCTATTTTAGATTTTAAAGTTGCCCTCCGCCCCACCCCCGGGGGCAGGGGCAGGGGGTCAAGTTTGGTATCATTGGATAGATTGTTAAAAATTATTTAATACGTCTATTTTTATTTTTTTGATCTGAAGTGTATTTCTTGAGATATTCCCCCGTTCCGGGACTTTTTATTCACCCTGTATAAGTGTTATTCAAATATTATAATATCAAAATGTAAATGTTGCCTTACTGTTTTGCATTTCTTTAAATTTACATCTTCTTCGTTAAAGTCACTTTTTCTTTTTCTATAACTTTTCTCATCATTTATTGCGGCCATGTCATTTTCAGAATCTGAAAAATTGTACACTTCTCTGAATGACATGTTTTTTTTCCTGGATTTATATTTTCAGTTGAAAGAGGTTTATCCAAAGGAACAACGCTTACAACTGTGCCTTTACTCAAGTTTGGAAAACCTTGAACATTCGTTGTTTCTTTAAGTGTTCATCTCGATTGAAGATGATTATCCTACAATTGTAAATTATAATGATTGACACGATATCGACGCTGCTATAGAAAAAATATAATTTAAAAATGTTAATATAAGAGCTGCAAATATAAATAGTAGGAGAACCTTTGTTTTTAAAGGTCCTTTCAGTTAAAGTAATATCCAGAGCACCGATATAATTTGAAAACAAATTTTCACATAATGACATAAGTAATATTTTTTAACAATGTATTATAATACCTTGTTAGAAAGTAATTCTTTTTCTTGTGTAAATGTATCGTCTTTTTGTATTATTGCTTTGGAGATATTAGGAGAACTCATCGTTGTTTCTTTTGTCGCATCACCGGCAGTAATTTCCTAAAATTTTTGTTCCATTATTGATTTATATAAATTTTAATTTAAAAAATATTTATAACATGACAATTGATTTGTATTTGTAGAAATAAATCCGATAAGCAATATTAGTGAAAACTGTTGAACACAAATAATTGAATAATTTTTGTTTAAAAAATGAAGAAGTTCGTTACAATTTTACCGGTGACAGTCTGCCCAGCAGAAATTGAACGAACTTCATTTACTTGTTTTATATATATATATATTTATATACTAACAGTCCCAGAAGAAATGCTGGGTGCACTCAATACTTCATCGTTGGTATTTGTTTCAAAAGGTTCGTTTACCGCATATGGGCTGTCCACTCTTTGTGGGTTGTGAATATTGCTCTACACAAAAAAATAAAATTATGTTCGATAAACAATGTTACGTACCCTACTCTTCACAAGTAAGCTATTCTAGTCCATAAACTAATGAAATTTATTTTCAAAATTCCTGAAATATTTTTTCACGTTTAAAAAATGACTTTATACACAATAGACGTATAAAATTCTAATGTTATTGTTTCAAAAGTGCCTTCAGTTTCATTAATTTAAATTTGACCATTTTCTGTATTTAAAAAACAGTAAGTACAATTACAAATATATTTGTTTTAAAAATATCAACTATCAATATTAATTTATGTAACAGGATACATTAAATCCAACAGAATTGTATTGCAAGTTAAATTTTTGTAAAAATGTAAATATTTAACGCAACTTTCATAATTTGTTATAGATGAATTAAGTTAATATGGAATAACAAAACGTTTCTAGTCTATGAATTAAAAGCTATCAAATATGTGATAACAATAATAATTTATTATAAGTAAAGGTTGCTTAAATGTATAAAATTTCTGCATGCAGCTTATTGTTCCAATAAGTATTTAGTTCAATATTTTAATCCGCCGCAATCAATATATTTAATAGAATTTTATAAAATACGACAAATATGTTAAAGTTTAAAATTTTTGATACTTCTTTTAATTAAAGAAATGTATAAAATATAATGAAGTATTCTACGTTAAAAGACAATACTAATTATTATGATATTCATTACATTTGAATTAAAAGAAAAAGATATGTATTATTTTCAAATTATGTATGAATAAAATAAGTTATACCTTATTACTATGATTTACATAATCACGTTTTTCATCTTCGTCACGTGAGTTTCCATGAAATTTTTAATGAGGTAATTTTAATGATGTCCACGTTTGTCAATTTTTCCATATTTCTCTTTAAAATCTGTTCCTTCTGAAATAGTTAATTTTATATTAATAATAAATATTGTATTCAATCGTTTTTGTTAATTTACTTACTTTGTCTTGCAAAACGGAAAGCTGCTGTTGAACAGCATTTGAAAACAGAGATGACGATGAATGACAATTAGGCACTTTTTTCTGCAAAAAAACGTTTATTATTAATTATGAAATACAAACTGGCGGCCGATAGTCTAGCAGACTATAAGAATATGTAAATTAATCTTTTTTCAGGTAAGAACATAAAAAAGTAATTTCAGATTTTTTCATGTACTTTAATCTTTGTTATCTATGTTACTTGTATTAATCAAAAAATGTATAGATGCAATACGAAAATGTATTAAAATATATTGACGATATAGTCGTGAATAATACTACATTTGAAATATATTTGAAATATTCAAATATATTTCAAATGTAGTATTATTCATTTTGATTATATTTAAATTAATGTGAATATATTTGAAGGCAATTTTTATGCATTATATAGCATTTATTGTTTATTATAATAACATTTACATTATAATAAATTTTTATCTTTCATTTCAACATTCAGCAGCAGAAGCAAAAAAATTATATGTTGATGGGAATGTTCAATTTTAAATTAGTTTTTCAAACTAATTATTCAGATATCAAAATTACGATTCAAAGTACAACTGTACTTACTTGCAACTGCGCCAATCAGCACTTCATACTTTCTTCCACCGGTCTCTTTAACATTGAACCACTTAATTTGCTTTTTACTTAGATCAAAATTACGAAATATGTCAGATTTAATAATATCCGTTTTTCCGCTTTTTAGTTTGACGTGACAGTACCAAATGCCTTTGTTTGGATCCTTTTCTGCAGACATTTCAATTCGAATAATAGATATGATCAGCTATTTGACATATAATTCACCTGGAAAACATAAAGTATGTTTTATATTTCTTTATAACATTAAGTAACAATACTGAAATGTATTGATATACTTATAATGGTTATCAATTAAGTTATTTTAATAATAAAAAACGTTAAAATGAATCGATATGAAAATTCAGAAATCAACAATGTTATATTAATTTTATAATGTCATATATTTACACCTACTTTTAAACTGCAGTTCTCTCGGGTTTTGCAAAAAGTGATGAGATTGCTGCACTGATACACTATTTTGTTGTTAAAATTGATGTATAAATAATCCTCAAACTTGCAATATTAATATATTAAGATAAAACGTGGATCACGATCGAAACAAAGTATAATCAGTGAAATCACTGTTTGTTGTCGTTTCTCTTTATTTTAATGTCAACAACTATAAGCATTAAGCACTGCAGCCAAATTCACGAACGCTAATAGGTCGTACTAAAACAAAACAGTTACTAAAATTCCCTGTATTAAACAAGTTTACGGTCATGCTATCTCTTTTAAATGACAACTGCAAATTTTAACACAATATAAACTGTAAATCACAAAAGAAAGAAATAAATTGTTAAAATATAATTGTGGAAAATATGTATATTCTATATTTATAATTGAAAATTAATTATTTAAACAAATATTGTAAATCGTCACACTATTTTTGTCACTAAGTTAATCATTTTTGAAAAACAACAATTTACAGGTTAGTTTTGTTATACTTAAAAATACTTTTACAAATATATTAAAATAATTTTGGGTATTAATAATGGATTAATATCATAATTAAATATAAATGAAAAATATAAATTGTTTAAATGGAACAAGTTTTAAAGTAAATTATTTTTCTTTTATAAAAAATTTTTAACATTAATTTAAAGAAATTATTATTAATTTTATATTTACACTTATATCTCATAAAAGTAAAACCGAAATATTGAATCTAAAACTTATTGAGAACATATTATTCTAACAATACAAATGACATAATAACAAATGATTTACATTTCAGCTTATTATTTAAAGCAGAAAGTTATTATAACTGAGCTAAAGCCAGCAATGAGAAGAGATAAAAAATATCCAACAGGAATTTTAATTCAATTTTAAAGATACAATCATCAAAGATGACCTGATTACCGTTTGCAAAACCAGTGGAATCGTTATTTATAACATTGGTAAATACGTTAAACTTGTGGAAAGCTCATTGTCAGTTTGAGAAAATTCTAAAGCTGTAACCATTGAAATATGATTTAATTTGAGTCATATTATTAAATTAAAGCAGATTCAATAAAAATAATTTACAGAATGATGGAGTCCAGCACCGAAAGAACTGCATTGCAAAGCAATGCTATTGCGATATCCAGTGAGATTAATCCTCCAACATACACCGAATTACACATCGTGGAAGCAGTTCCTAAAGTACACCGCAGTACCAAATGGAGATTGGAAAATGCGAAATAAAGAAAAGGTTTTTCAACAACATTTTTAAAATATTACACTGAAATTGAGTGGCTTAATATAGGTCGTAAAGTGATTGGGGTTGCATTTGGAACATATCGTGTTCAAATCTTATTGTTAGGGTAACGTAACGATTAGTGGCGTATTTTGAGTCTGTTGTTAATTGTGAAGAGATTTTCTCTATTTTCTCTGTCCCTAGCTGCAGTAGCTTTTACCTGAGCTCTTTTTTTCCTGGAATGGAAATTTTTAGAATTAATTATAATTTTTTGTTCAAGTATTTTTTACCAAACTTATCTGCATCTGTTTTGTTGTTGTAAGAGTATATTATGTGTAAATGATTTGTGGTAGTTTATGTTTCATTTTGTACGGGATGTTATTCTTTGTATGTTTAATTATATCTTTGATCATTTCAATCTTATTTTCTATTTACAAATTAATTGATATCTCGTTGATTGCTTCTTCTACTGTGGACATTTTTGCCTTGTCGCGTAAGTCTGTTATAATGCTACGAAAGTGAGAATTCGTGGCCATTCTGAAGCACTTATTTTAAAATATTTGTAGTTTTATGGTATCTTTTTTGTTTATCATGCCTCCCTATGTTGGTGTTCCATACATTAGAGCTGGCTTTGTTATTATTTTATAGCGCTCCCAATTGGTTTTCGTTCATGTTTGTTCAATGTCGTTTGTGAAGTTCAGTCTGTCGTTCAGGATAGTTCTCAAGTATCTTGTTTCTTTTCAGATTTGGATATTTTTATTGGTATTTCCTCAGTTGCCATACTGAAGACTAGATGTTCCATTTTGTCAGGGTTTATTTTAATTTCAGATTTTTCGAAATATTCTTCGAGTTTGTGGCTTTGTTTTTTATCCAGGAGTGAGCATAGATGACTGTGTCATTGGCTAACTGAGCTATCATTTTTTTCCGTTTCATGGTATGTAGTTAATATATATGGTGAACAGGACTGGTCCCAGTATGGATCCTTGCGGTACTCCTGCTACAATTGGTTTTGTTTTTGTGTTTGATAGTTTGTCTTTTATTTTAACTCGGAATCTTCTGTCGGTGAAAAAATTTGCATAGATTTCAATTAAACACTATCGAAGGCTTTTTCTATGTAAAAAAAGAATGCGGCTGTTGATATACGTTGTCAATATATTTTACAATTAGTATATTACTTGACTAGTGAGTATAGCAGAGGTTTCTCCCACCTAGTGAGAAGGACAGCACGAGCGAAGCGCGTGTCTGGCCATTCTCACGAGTGGGATAACCTCTGCTGTACTCAGCGAGTTGAGTACGATGTGTTTCCTGACGAGTGTGGGAGAAGTGTGTACTTTTCCCATCGAGTGAGGAAAATCAATATATTGACCATATGTATATGGTTGATGGAATTCATTTCAGTTCAGCATATGGTCAATATATGGTCAATATATGATTCTGAAATTAATATATTGTCAATATTTGGTCAATGTATGATTCATTTTACAAAGGCAGTTGTACTGTGCTTCTGCTTTCTCTGAAGCCGTTTTGAAAATGGGTTAATTTATTTTCTATGTCTCATTGCATTTTTATTCTGTTTATTATGTTTTTATAGTGTTTTGCGCATAGTATTGAGCAGGCTGATTGGTCTGCAACTTGTGGTTTTTGTTGGATCCTTGCCTTTTTTGTGGAACGCTAAAATTATTCCCTCCTTCCAGTCTCTCGGAAATTATATCAGTTATAGACTGTTTTTGATGTTGTTTAGTTTTATTATTGCTTTTGTTATTGTTTTTTGCTATTGTTATTATTGCTATTGTTAATGTTTTTCAGTACTAGATGTGGGATTTGATCCTTTCCTATAGCTTTTTTGTTTTTAAAGGTTTTAATTATTTTCTTTATTTTTTTTATTGTGGTGCGTTTTATGCTGTTTTTATCGTGATTGTTATTTACAATATTTGTGGCGACACGCATTAACCAGTTAACTTTATAAAATGTGTTCTGAAGATATTAAGGTTTAAACTTTGGAAACTGTTTTTTTCAATTGAAAAACTGAAATTCATTGAACAAAATATGTGTGGCAGTGAAGATAAATTATAACTTTTTTTTTTACTTTACAATTCAAAATGTCTGCAAATAATAAACTATTTCCTTATAGTAATTCATTTTTTTTAAATTGTAGTGAACTGGTTATAGCTTGTCGTCACAGATATAGTCTGCTAACTCGTTCGTGATTTTATCAATTTCAGGATCTCCCAATGCTTCGATAAGGTGATGCGTTTTTTTTTAAATATTTTTGCCAGAGTGTCTGTTTCTTCTTCGTCTGTCACAAAGTTTGTGTGTGTGGTTTCCAGCGGGGGCATTATTGTTCCTTTTTTACCTTTTGTTAAGGATATAGTTATCTGCCAAAAGGTGTTGTCCTTCAGTGTTAGTTTCGTTAATTTGTCGTTTCAGGTTTTATTTTGCCATTCGTTGATTTTTTCGCGTATTTCAGCCGTAGTTTTTGTTTCTCCTTAGCTCCGGTAGTCGTAGCCTCTGATGTTGTTTCCTAGTTTTATTTCGTTCTTTGATAAGCTCCTACATGTGTTCAGGGAGTACGTATAGAGACTTTTCTGTGCCTTTTGGCGGCGTTGTTTCTGCGATGGATTCGGTAAATGATCGCACTGTTTTGTTTATGTCTTCAATTGTTTGAATAGAGTTCACTAATACACTGACAGTTATTAACTAATTCATTTATATTTTATACAGGAGAAACAGCTGATGATGAATATGTACACAGTACTGAAACATTTCATGAAAGGATGTTAGTTACTATGTCATCTGAATCTGAAAAACATAAGGATACTTTTGTTCATGTTTTGGCTGACAATAATGAGATCGAAGACAATCTGCAGAACAATAACAATTTTGGAGCAGGAAGACTCTCAACTGCAGAATTACATATACCAGATGAAGAATCGACTACTTTTTCTTCGAGAAATTACAACGATACTCCACATGAAAACGCTTTTTTGAGTAACATAAACGAGTCTCAAGAATGTTCTCCTCATAATATAGACTTTGACACAGAACATTTTGATTCAACTGAAGATTGTCAATCGAAATCACGAAAAATTAGCAATTTCAGCACTGCACAATTCAGTAAATGGATAATGTTCCAAAAAAGTGATTTATCTGTGTGGGATATTATTCTTATGACTCAAAGTGTTTCATTACGTTATAATTTAAATAAGGAATGTAGACATGCTATTTTTCAACTGTGTAAAATAGCAGCTGGTCCTGAATTTGAAAAATGGCAATTTAGTCAATACTCATTAGATAAGTTATTGAATCCTTTAGAAGATCACGTACACTATGTATTTTTCTGCGAAAAATGTAACGTCGCATTAGATAGTCCATTACTTGAGGTAAAATTTAAAAACGGTGAAAAAAGATTCTGTTCAAAATGTAAAGAAGAACAAATATTAAATTCTTTTTCGGAAAATTATTTCACAGTAATAAGTATTGTACATCAAATCAAAAATTTATTACAGAATGATGTCATTCGACATACTGTAATCGAAAATGCAAGAAAACAAGAAACAAATCATACTAATGCGGAAAAGACTATAAATGATGTATATGATGGACAAAGATACAGTGAGAATGCAATTCATGCAAAAAGTAATGATAATGTTGTAGTTTTATCTGTAAATGTGAACGTGGATGGCGCTAAAATGGTAGACAGCAGTTGTAAAAGTTTGTGGCCTGTTCAAATGTACATTAATGAACTACCCATAAAACTACGTCAGAAAGCTTACATTTTGTCTTTGCTATATTATACTAAATTTGAACCGAAACCAGGATTTATGAATTTATATTTAAAATATTTTATAGATGCCATGAACTCTCTTGCAACGAAGGGTATAACAATAGTTGACAATAATGGTACGGAAACAAAATTTTACTTTTTTGTAATGGTATTTGCTGTTGATTCACCGGCTCGCGCAATTCTCCAAAAAGGCTACAATATAATGCCTATTATGGATGTAGTTGGTGCTATAAATATGGTGAACCGGTCGACAGTTTTGTCAAATTCCCAGTGACCGATAAAGTTGAACCAAATCGTACCCACGCAGAATATTTAATTGACGTTATGAACGCTGAATTTATAAACAGTGATCAAAGTAATAAAAATAAAAAAGGACGCATAAAAACAGTGCGCGGCATAAAAGGTAAAACGGAGTTAGCAAATTTATCAAACTTTGATTGTATCAATGGTTTCAGTGCCGAATATATGCACGGTGTACTTCTTGGGGTTGTGCGACAATTATGGTTTAACTGGAAAAATAATTTTTTAAGTAAAGCTAAAGTTGAGAAAATTTATAAAAGACTTGTCGCCGTAGAACCTATTAAAGATATACACCGTCATCCCGCGTGTATGAAAACCGTACACGATTGGAAAGCATCAGACTGGGATATTGGCTATTATATTATAGTATTCCATGTCTAATAGATATATTAGATGAGAAGCTGTTGAAATCGTATTCTCTTCTTGTAAGTGGTGTTTATAATTTATTACAAATGAACATATCTGAACTGTCTTTGTTAGAAAGCGAAATAAATATTTTACAATTTGTATTTGATTGTCAAGTAAATTATGGTAAGTCATTTATGACTTTTAATTCACATATTTTATTACATCTTGTTCATCTCGTTCGTTTGAATGGACCACTATGGGCAACTTCAGCATTTTTTGTTTATATATATAAGTGCCTTTGAAAGCAATATGGATGATTTAAAAAGTAAAGTTTCTGGACCAAAAGCTGTAATGTTACAAATTGCTAATAAGAGTTTGCAAAAAATTGAATTAAAAAGTAATATTGCTAAAATGAAAGAAGATAAAATTAGTACAATTTATTGTAAAAGTATGTTTGAGCGCAAAAAGTTAAAAACCGTTTTTGTAAAATCAAGCGAGGGTTCTGCTTTGTATGGCGTAATAAAAAGATCTCAAAAGTACAAAAAGTGTATATACAAAGATAGTTTGTATCATAGTAAAATACATACGAAAAATAGGAAAAGCGATGATACCTACGTTCAACTAACCGATGATAGATTTGGAAGAATTGAATATTTTCAACTGAATAATAATTGTTGTGAAGTTATAATTAATTTAATTGATACACACATTTTGAATGATTATAAAACATGTCACATTGTTCATTTACGTTCTTATAAGGCGAATTTTGTAACAGTTCCAGTAAAATGTATACAGAGAAAAGTTGTAAATATAAAAATAATAGATGAATTACATAAAAATTATCTGTGTATTCCACCAAATAATGTGTTACTTTTATAAGCAATTGACTTTTCCTGTAATGCGAAATTTTAAAACAGTGTAAATATTTCCACCATAAAGAAAATAAATGTTTGTACTATGCTAAAACATTCTGTAAAAATGTTTAAATTTATTAAGTTTTATAATATTTATATCAGGGTATTTTATAAATTTTATTATAAATTGAAATACAAATTTTCAGTTAACCTGTGTACTATAAATTCATTTATCCATTTATCTTAAATTTGTCTTATAATTATTTAAGGATTTCATCAATCAATTTTAAAACCAGAAATTATATTGTTAAATAAAAAAAATCTAATTGCCATTATCAATTCTACACCCTAAAGATGATGTGTATATGTAATGAAGAAGAAAAAAGTACTCTCCTGAAGTATAGCATTCTTGGACCGTTACGCGACTGCAGCGTAACATCTTCTAGCATTACACCCACCGGGAAGTGCAAATAAGGGTGTTTACACATAAAAAAATATGAAAATAAATTTATATAATTTTTTATAATATTTTATTCAAGAATATTATATAAAAATTAATGACCGATCATAATAAGCTAATATTCTTTTTCATAGTATATTATAATAGATTTTTTATAATAATTTAAATCATAAAAACATACATAATAATTCATGAAAAAATTTATAGTGAATTATAACCAACAGTATATAAGATTTCATAAATGTCCTAAAATTGTCATGTTGCATTTCCATTATAGTTTCGTTAAAAGTGTTTTCATAATAAAACTTTATATTCGTAGAATCAGGGATGCAAATAAATAATTCAATTTAATATAAAGTTATAATTAAATCAAACACACTTTTGCATTTTTTCAACTTTTTTTGTTGATTGTCCTAAAAAATCCTACACAAAAATTTCTGATAAAATGAAAGATGCAGTCAAAAAATACTACTTAGACGAGGAAAACTGTTATATCTGTCCAGGTGTTCGTGATTGTGTAATTGGTAAAGAACCTTCTACAGGAGAAAAAATTTATGCACAAAAACGAATGTTATTAATTACTTTACATGACTTATACAAAAATTTTGTGAAGGATTACACGGGTACCGAAACTTTGCCAAAATTTTCATATTTTGCTTCTTTAAAACCTAAAGAATGCATCTACGCTTGCGATTCTGGTACACATACAACCTGTGTATGCATGGAACATGAAAACGTTAAGTTGAAACTGACTGCTCTAACAAAGAAGCTTCAATACAGAGATCTCTTACAAGGTGCTGTTTGCGATGTGGATAACATTAACTGTATGCTGCAACGAGGTAATAAGTGTCCAAAAATAAATGGAGTGAGAAGATTGTTTAATGAATTTAACATTCAATTGCCTCCTGCTACAGTAACGTATGAGCAATGGGATACTGAAGGCAGTAGAACTTCGTTGACAAGTCATTCTGAAAAAGTGACTGTGTTTTTAGATGCCCACGTTAAAGAGATTGATTCGTTAGCGAGTCGTAACTGAGTCGAAATATAGTCGTAAGCTGGTCGCCCACTATTCCGATTTTGCCGACGACTAAACTACGAGTCGCCAGCGAGTCGCCAGTGAGTCGCATATAATTTAATTTTTTTTAATAAAAAAAATACAAAATTTTAATTTTTTAAAACTTAAATTTATCAAAATTCATATATTAAGAATTTGAAAAAAATTAAAATTTTAAATTATAAAGTTTCAAGTTAAATTGCATGATTTACTTTATTTTTATGTATATTCATTTTAGAATTTCTAGTTTTTAAATTGAAATTTTTACAATCTAAAATTTAAAACTTAATAAATTTGACATTGTTTTTGTTTATAACTTAAAAATCAAAATATATTTAATGTAAACTTTAAACATTTTTTCCCGCACATTTTTCTTTATACTATGAATATTAATAAGATGGAATTTTTTTTATATGACTATTAGGAACATCAAAGATAAAATATTCAATCAAATAAGAAATCGAAATATGCGGATCAAGTATAAAGCATGTAGAATTCTCGTATTTTCGTAAAATTTGAACTGAAAAATTTAAAATCAATTTTTATAAATTTTTTTTAAAAATCTAGTGTGAAATTGTAAGATTATTTTCAAAATCTTTGAAAATGTTTAATTCTAAAAATTTGCTAAAAATCTGACTTTACAAAGTTTTTCAAGGCAATTGTAAAAATATTTTCAGAGTTTCCAGTAAGACTTTTTCAGATCATTTTGCCGAGTTTTCCAGAGATTTTCAGAATGTCCCAAAGGGCCGTACTATTTATACTAGTAAAATGAAATTAAAATTTATGAATTTGAACACTTTATTTTAATAATATAAATATCGTTGTACATAAGCATAAACAGGTGTCCCGCTTTAGTGTTTTTCGCTATATAATGTATAATCTTAAAAAAAATCCGTATATAAATTAAAGAAACTACATTTCATTGAATTCTTTAAAATGTTCACTAACATCTTTTTTAGAATCAATTCAACACATTATTTTTAAGAAGGTATATGGATTTATTAATGAAAATGTATAAAGTTCTATTCCAAAAATTATATTTTTCAAATTAAATATATAAATAAATATCAATAATGTTTAATTTCACGGAACGAGGAACAACTGTTAATCAACAACTTTTTTTTTAATTACTAATTATATATTAAGATTTAAACATGTGTTTGCGTATAAAAATAAAAATCTAATACTTTCTGCATTATGCATCATCACATTGCAAACATTATAAAAATAAAACACTCCACATTTTAAAAGTAAACTTAGACCTATCAGTCTTCAGCACTCGTATTTGATTACAATTCTTCTACAACGTCAAATTCTAGTAAAACCTCTTGTTCAGGCGTACGCTGAATAAAATGTATTGGATTCTGCCTATATTTCTTGTGCAGATCTCCAATCATTTTTGAAATATAGTGCGTGGATTTCTTTATCCGTGCAGCAATATTTTGTCCCCCATTATTTTCAATAAACTGTCTCAGAACACCTGAAAAGCAAAAGAAGTTTACATTATTTTATTTATAAAATTTTTTGTCTTTTGTCTAACTTGTAATTGGATTTATATAAATAACTTGAACATGTTTTATAATTGATGGTTTAAATTGAAGAATATATTAAATAATGCCATAAAAAATTGTGGGCAATCATTCGTGTGTTATTGATAAGCTAAATAATATCAATTACAAAGTTAATACACCATTTCAGTAGAGCTAAACACAAATTAATGACATTGTTTAATATAATCTTTCATTTCCAAGTTTCTCATTCTTCTCAATACTCTTGTGTATTTTCTCAATATTTTAAATTGTTTTGTAATTTTTGAGAAAAAGGCTATCCCCGATTACAAATAAAACTCATAAAACTAAAATCCTATGCTTTGTTTTGGATTGCAAACACTTGACGAGATAAGTTTGCTCTAGTTACGTAAAATGATACTGTTTTTGTTTTGTTATAACAAAAGCATATTATAAATAAAATTTAGATCTTATAAAATTAAATTTAGAAACAAATAATACAAAATTAAAAATATTTGAAAGTCATATTTTACTGTAGCAAAAAAAAATTTTTTTGATTATTGTTTAAAAATTCTTTAAATTTAAAAATATTTGCTGAGTTGGTGGGACATTACAAACGCATAACACCTGTTTTTACGAATCCGCGTGTACAAGTGATATAACGAACATTACACCAATACAAATTATAAGAAGTCAAATTGGAAGGAGCATAGTATGTCAATGCAAGTTGTGAAACGCCTTTAATCATCCGCTTCTGCAAATTTGTATTATCTTGAAGGGAATCACGAAACCTTGAAAAAGTGACCGACAGAGAGATTTAAACTGGTTACTTCTCGTAAACGAATGCAAGTCGGTCACTTCATAAACTATAACATGCACATCGATACTTAGTTAAGAATTAACCATATATAAATAATATTTACTTTTAATATGTTGAATTTCATCTTTTGTAAATTCAACTCTTTCAGCCCAATCGTATTGCACCGTTGTACGCGTTTTGCGAATACATTTCGTCAATAACGCACGGTCGCCATAAATAGCTTTCATAATGCATCTAACAATTCTCGAATCATCATGAATTTTTTGAGTCAGTTTCCAAACTTCTTGTCTAATAGTATGGTTATTGCCTAAATAAACCTGCAAAATAAAATAATAACAAAATAAAAGATATGTAAATAATACATTGTATTACACATCTTTTAATTTAATTTATATATGAGATATTCTTTGTCAAATCAGCATGAAAGTAGATTCATTCGTCTAAATAAAGAAAACAAGAGTTTTCTTTATATTTTGTTTCAAACTAACAAAATAAAATTATTTATATCAAAATATCTCAGTCCGATAGTTTGCTGATTTGACAAAAAGTGGAGAATTTTTTCTCCACTTTTTCTGATGGACGTTAAAGTAGAGAATATAATTTGGTTTCATTACATATTCATGAAATGTGCATCAAAAGCATTTATTTAGGAGAAAATGCTAAACAAAAATGCTTTTAAATTTTAACAATTTAGTTTTAGGTTCCAAGAAATACCAGGTAAGTGAATTACATTAATCAAAATATTGCCATTATTTTAACACATATGTTAATATATAAAAAAGTATTCTATCAAACAAGATTATGCCAAAAAAGTGTAAAAATTGGAAGTTAAATATTGATACATAAATTCTTGATCATTAACTTGATATTTCTCGGCAAAACCAGGTAAGTATAATTCACTGGAAAACCAGTTTAAATAAATATTTTCCACTGAAAATCAAATCAATTATTTGTTGTTTTAATTTATAAAACAATAATTTTGGTGATATGTAAATTACTGAAAGCTTATAACAGTTAAGGGTAGTTAGTGTGGTACTCAGATCAACACATTGAAATGTAAAAAAATGAATATATTTTCTTTCGGTTTTAATAAAAGTGAATGTATAATGTTTTTTCAAAAACCCACACATTCAATTATGATCAAATAAGTAAAATTGTATTACAAAACAACTTTAATCGTGTAATGTCTTTGATACTCACTCTTCCATTTCTTATACTCAATAATTCCACTCTTACATTGGCAACTGGTTGTACCTGATGTTCCAGCTCTTCATTATTTGCAGCTGGTTGTTCCTGAGGTTCCAGTTCCTCATTGTTTCCAGGAACTTGTAGCTGCATTTCATGCCTTACAGATGCTTGTTCCTGAGGATCCAGTTCCTCATTATTTCTATGAACTTGTACCTGTATTTCATGCCTTGGAAAATTCCCACCTTCTTCTTCAGAATCAATTTCTCCACCTGAATTACTGTCACTGGAATCTATAAAAAAATAATCAGTTTTTGGAGGATATTATTTTGAAAAATTTGAATGGCACACATGGAGCTTACGTTTATTTTAAAGAATACACAGAATTTCTAAGATTCAATTAAAAATTATTATATAACAGTTTTAAATTAGTTATTAGATATTTCTGATAAATTTTACCTTGTTCTGCTGATTGTTGTTGCTCAGATCTTTGTACCGCATTATTTGTGTGAGCATGTACATTTGGTACTTCTACATGACCTTCTTCTGGCACGTCTTCATTTGGATCACTGATAAAAAAATCTGCAAAAAATGGTTCATTTATGTAACTTTGATAGAAACTTGAGGTAGATATCTCTATTTATAATCTATTAAGTATGATTTCTGATAATATTCCGACTTGTCATAAACAAATTTTATGTTCTGAATAATTTACTTGATTTGTAATTTTTTGTTTTATTTTCTTGTGTCCACTTCTGTGTAATAATTATTTTTATAATTTAATAAACTATTATCATTGTAGACATATAAGATGTAACTTTGCAGGAAAGTAGTAGATTTCGATACTTATATTCTATTATTTTAATAAAAATTTAATTTTTTAATTCAATAATACAATAGATTTTTTACTGTATAAAGTAGAAGAAATTAATTTGTTACTATCTTTAAAGTTGGTGTATCAAAATAATTAATACTATAGAAATTAAAAAATATTCATGTAAGTATTACATATAAAATTGATTATACATGAAATTTGACCGATTGTGTCGAACCCCGTGTTCTAAGAAAAACAAAATTTCATTTACAGCGAGATATATAAAACAATGTCATTTGGAATATTATGACATTTATCATTTTCAAACAGACGAATATTACCTTGAACATTATTATCATTGTCATTAAAAAGGCGAGTTCTTCTAGGGCGACGGTTCTCTACTGGTCTCCTGGCAGTAGAACCTGTATTACAAGGTACCTGTGAAATAAATGGAAAAATACATACAACTTTAAATACAGTTTATTTTGTTAGTTTTATATATTGACACATAACATGATTTATTACTGAGGCCTTGAAATAATGAAAAATTGAAATAAAATTATTAAAGATGAATGGAAAGGAGTGTTTTTATAATCTTGTAAAATTCATAAAAAATGTGAAATTGCCCGTACAATTAATTCTCGGATATTTTAATTTAAAAAATTATTTATTATTGCTATATTTTACAGTTAGAATAAAGTTTCAATATCAACAAATCTCTATTCGTCAATAAAAAAAATTAAATGAGAAAATTTACTTTGTTTTTAAATATATATATATATGTTATTTGTTTTATTTATGTTTGGAAAAACAATAATTTTTTTTAATATTCGGGGATAAAAACGACCACTTACATCCTTAGACAGTTTTAGAAAAGTGCGTTTTTCGGCACCCAAAATATATACATATCTAAATGAATAAATTAAAATAAAGTTTTAATTATATTGTTAAAAATTGAATGCGAACCCATCTCCTTGGTGTCCTTTTATCAGAGAATATAACCGCGGAAGTGGGATACCTGATACGTCTTCCACGATTAAGTTCATCTTCGGCTTCTTTTTTGTTACCTAAAAGTAATATAATTAATTTGTACTCATGTATTTATTTACTTATATAAAAAAACATACAGAATAATAAATAATAACAAAAAACTTACTTCCTAAAGATACTACGGTTGCGTATAGAATACTGCAATTGTTATTATTTCCGTACCATTTTACTTTGTATGATTTATTTGGATTAAAATCCTTTTTGTGCCGAGGATAAAAATTTTCGATACAGTCAATTCGCACAGTATGATTTCTTCGTCCTCCAATATTGAGACGAAATCTTACAACGGCAAACTTGATCATTTTCCTCAACCTTTCGTCCACGTGAGTTTGTTTATTTTGGTTATGTTACCGGCACTTAGCAGCACTGCAGCAGACGACAGCTTTTCTGTCTTTTCTAACCTATAGAGTACTATACACCCTGAGCTTTTGCATCAATATTACCAACATTAATGTTTGAAACTAACTTACCTTACAGCACTGCAGCAGACAACATCTGTACAACATTGTTTTGAAATTTGAAGCACTTTTTCAACCCTTAATTAACTAAATTTGCAAAACATACAAACGTAATAACGTAATTGTTTGCACAAAGTCGTGATATTAATATAAACGTATTTGTACAATTGTGTAGGTGAGTGAAAATTATTCTAAAATTTATTTATATCCCTTTTATGAAACTATTAATGGAATCCATTTTTTATAACACGTGTTCGGTAATGAGATCATACATAGTTTATATTGTTATATTTCAAAATCAATATCCAAAATCCAATTTTTTATATGATTTATATATTTTTTTCATGTTTACTGCAAGTATTATAATCATGAGACGCAGAAGGGGAGGATATCGTAATTATTTTGAACCAAATTCTAATGGTAGAATACCAAGACGGACTGCAGAAAGATATGATAAAGTAATATTACAAGAAACTTTTTAATTTACGAAAGTTCATTTCAGATAATAGTTTAATAATATCAGACTTTTCGGCTCCTTCGTAACATTGTCATAAAAATTGATGTTTGTGTCGTCCTATTTGTATTTCATAAAGTAGTCTTATTTTCTATACTTTTTCTATCAAAGCAAGGATTCCAAAAGCAAAACGACGAGCCGAAGCCGTGAAAATCTGAGCAATATTTTTTCTACAGTTTCCTGTTATATCTTTTCGCTTTGGGTTTAAATTAAATGCATGTGCAAATAAAAAACGAGTTCAAAAAGATTTTCGATTTTTAATATAACTTACTCGGACTAAACACGTCATAAGAGTTCCAACGAGTTCTTTTTTTTATATGACTATTAAATTACAGTTTCTTACTTTTTAATAACTTATAATTTAAATATACATTAGTATAAGATACTTTATGAGCAAAGAGATACTAACTGAACAAAGAATTACCTTAATTTTCTCTTGTCACAAATATAACGCAATTCTATGTCTATATAATTTAATGTAATGGATATACTATGTATTTATATTATAATGAATATATTTATTGTGTTAAAAGGAATATCAGCCAATTAATGAAGCATTGAGGAGACATGAAGATGAGCAACATCATGACGTGCAATTTAATAGACTTGATGACATGGCCTACTATTTACAAGTATAACTTAAACATATCTATACATTCTTGTCTATGTATTTTAACAAGTTTTACAACATTGTGATTTCTCTGAGATATCACTGTGATATTACGGATGGTTTTCTAACTTTTAATTATTGAAACGAAAAAATTCATCATGGAATTAAAGAGTTTTTCAATAAAACTAATATTGTTATAAGTAATTAATTTTTTTAAGAGTTAGTTATAAAGTTTTTGTAACATAAAGAAATATTTTGAGTAGTAAAAGTAAGTGTATTTGCTTATTTTGACTTTAACAACCTGAACAATAATTTTTTTATCGTTTACTAAGAAAAATAATGTATTTGTTATTTAAGTCAATGAGCATATGAAATTTTATTTTTATTATTGTAAATTATTCTTCTAGTTAAAAAATAACGACTAACTGTATAAATAATAAATTAACCCGTTGACTTCAAATTCTGTACACGGGAAAAATGCAAGCCATATAATTAACATTATGTCACCATGTAGATTAGACCATGTTAGATCAACATGGTAAGTTTGTCAAATCAAAGACATCAAAGTTAATAAATTTAAAATATATCTTGTTG
>JABFPM010001753.1:0-18854 GCA_022817325.1 Idris sp. 1 HC-2018
TTAAAAAAAGTACAAACGTTATTTGAAAAAGTTCTAGCACCGCTATAGTTCTTTTAAATAATGATTAAATATAATGTAATAAGTGCTTTATGCATTTAGTTTACTAGCACTGATCGAAATTTTTAAAATCATAATTCTCTTAGTGTACGTATGAACAAGGTTTATGTTTAAAAGAACTATAGCGGTGCTAGAACTTTTTCAAATAACGTTTGTACTTTTTTTAAACAATATTTAAAAAAGTTCTATCACTGCTAGTTTTCTTTTAAATGGTGATTGAATACAATCTAATAAGTGCTTCATGCATTCGGTTTATTAGCACTGATCATAATTTTTCAAATCATCAATCAGTGTAATCTACGTAAACGTTTTAAAAATCATTGAATAATCTATGAAATACTAAGTATAATTATTGATTATTTATTGATTATAAATTGACTTTGTTTTATTTTTTTGTTAGGTGATGTTGAATATACTTGAATTGCTAATTTACACGAGTAAATGAGCAGATTTTGAGTAAATAATGAACGAGAAAAATTTATCTATGATTTATGATTCTATGCTCCAATGTAAATTCTCAGTTGCGATTGAATCCCGAGTCGAAAAAATTGTCTCCAAAATATGAGGTTGATAAGAGGCTGAAAGTAGACAGAAAAAAGGTTGAAATATTTCAAAAGTTGAGGCTCAAGATAATGTAAATAAAAATTAATAGAAGAATTTCAACCTCCTTTTAGCCTCCAAAGTGTGCTTATTTCCGAAAATGCACTCTGGATGATGAAAAGACATTAAAATTCCAACCTCTTCAATCTTTTTGAACCCGTTTGAATTTCTTTTAATTTGTTTCTGATAACACAGTTTTTTTGTTATATGTGCTGGAAAAGTCCATTTTTCGTGCTTGTTTACAACATTAAGAGTTTTTTGTTTTATTTTTACTTTCATCAATATATATTAATTTATATTTGTTATTTTTTATGTCTTGATTACTTATAGATCATGTATCATGGTAGATGTTCGGTAATACTGTCACTTCAACTTTTGGATTGTTACACCCTATAAAGAAAAAAGTTGTTAAAATTGTTGGAATGAACGAAAATGGTAAAAAATAATACCATTTTAGAAACTGAAATGTTAAAAAATCACTTTAAATTGTCTATATTTTCGCCCATGAAGGTGATAAATTTGCTGTCTCAGTATCTTCGATTGGTAGTTTTTTTAAAACTTTGTGTCGATTCAAAGGGAAAATTCCGGTTCCTCGAAAGCCTGCTTTCATGTTTTTGTTTGATAAATACAATTTTTAATAAGTTTTTTTTAGCAAACCAGGGAATTGTGATTTATCAAGGCCACAAGCATTTTTTCCCTAAGTAGTGGATTTCCAATAATTCAGTACACTCCTCCATCCTGTTTTTAACGGTCCAAAAAATGCAACATCAAAAGGTTGTAACAAGTGTGTTCTATTGGGAGGTAAGAAAATCAGTTTGACGATGTTTTCTTGAGACAATTTTACAACCTTGACAGAAGCATGACTAGACACGTTATCGCCGATAAGAATTTTTTTTCGGGGAAGTTTTCTTGCACAATGGGAAGAAAAATACTCTCAAACCAATCTTCAAATGTATGACGATCGAACCAACTAACAGATTGATTATATCGGCTATTCTTGGACCTCCTTTTGTCCAAGTATTGAATAAATGCTCCGCTTGATAAACTGTGTACGGAGGTAAAATATTGCCACTTGCGCTTCCACAAAACATAATGGAAAAGAAGCTTTTTGATGAATTAATTATTCTTTCAAGATACCTGGTTTCACGTTTTCTTATCAATTTCTTTCTTTCTGAATCATCTGCCAGATTCGTCTCATTGTCACTCTTAGAACACACTCTTTGACTCAAGATTATAGGTTTTGACGCAAAACCTATAACCTCTTGGTGTCATTGAAGAAACAAAAAATTCTGGAGTCAAGAATTGTATAGTTTTCATTATGAAAATCTTAAGTCAAGAATTATGAAGGTTGACTCAAGAATAAAAGTACTATATAGTAATAATTTAGTATTTATTCCATTTATTTTTTTTGTTTTTTTTATGAATGTTATTATTATTATTTTTATGTTAAATATTAATGAACCAAAATTAAAATTGAATATTCGAAAGTTGTTTCAATTGATTACTTCAAATATAAAAATTGATTTGAACTTATTAATTTTATTTGAATTAAATAATGAAAATGTGTACTACGTCACTATAATTTTATATTTGAAAAGTAAAAAATAAAATGGATACTTGAAGACAATAAGTTTTATCAATTATATTTTGCATGATTTAAAAAAAATGAATAATAACTAATTATTTGGAAACAAACAGTTTAAAAATTAGACGTCAAATAATTTTTGTTTATAATAAAATGCTCTATACTTAATTTTTTAAACAATTTTATTTGTTACAAGTAAATAACAAATTACACGTTTTTTTATGTATATCTTATATAACATTGACCGTCTCCTGAATAGCAATACTTAAACAATGGTGGAGACAAAGACTGACAAATTTTTGTTGACCAATTATTTTCATTAGGTCTAATTAAATATGCGCGAACATGTTTATTGAAACCAATCGTATCCTATAGTTTTTCCTATAAAGTAATAGTTACCATCATATTGTATTATATGAATAAGTTCAAAAAATATTGGATCTAATCCAACTATTTCGTCTAGTATGAAATCATTAATTTTATAAGTATAATTATTAATTTTCGCACTTTTCACTGAAGTTACAAAAGAATTTTTTGTTAAAGAACAATTTCTTGCAAAATATACATAATCAGAAAACTCTGAAAGCGTTGATTTTGTTTCTTTACACAATAAAGGTTTTGAAGGAAATTTTTTACGCAGTAATTCATATCCGAACAAAATCTGGTGTCTTTTTGCTAGTGAATAACATACATTTTTATGATTCTTACATATTTTAGCATACAACCCTATATACTGATGCTTTCCCTCGAACCTCATACACCACATATTAACGATAGGTCCATTGAGAGGTAAAAGATTTGCATAATGTAAGATAATGTGGTGTTTAAATTTAAAATTTTCTTCTGGAAATAATTCTTTTCTTTTACGTAAGTATGACGTATATAATTCTCTAATCAAGATTTGACATTCAATTTCGATTTTTTTCAATAAAAGCAAATCAAATAATTCATGTAAAGTTAAGAACCAATCCAAAATTGGATCACCTTCCATGAAAAGGTCTCCAATTATCAAAGGAAGATGAGTTACTAAAGTAAGCATTTTGGAAGCATACATTGAGAGTTGTTTATTTTTTAAATGTTTACATTTGATTGTTGGCGGTTTGCCTTTTTCGCAAAAACCATAATTAAATTCTGATATTTTCGCATTTAAAGCATTGAGACTTATAATGTCATTATCTATCATGTAGATAAATAATAATGCTAAATCATATCTAAGAATACCTTGTAACCAATCGTGCATAAGGTCTATAGATTGATTCTTAATAACATCAAAACTTTCCAGGTCGTTGAAGATACAAAGTTCATAAATGCCTGTCTCTGTAGAATTATTACATTTCAAATCTGATTCATAATTTTCTTTGTTTCGCATTTTACTTTCGATTAATTCAACAGAAGTGTTGATATCATTAATACTCATTTTACATATACGACAAGGAAAATTTGCTTTACTGAATGATTCTACAAAACCTAATACACCATTCAGGCTAAGATTGTCACCAAGAAGAAGACTCATGCAAATATGAATTGTATGAGTTTCATTTCCAATCGTCAACGATAATCCTTCTTTTTCTAAGATGAGAAGTTCTTCTATAAATGGTTTAAAAACTTCTGCATTACCAAACTCTGACCTTGAAACAGAAGGAAATAATAAAGCAACAAAAATATATCTCAGTTTCGATAGGTAATGTTGCGGAAAACAGGGTATACAATAATAAACACCACCAACTTTATTCGATGAAGCTCGAGGACCTAAAGCATTATCTATGGCAAAATCGTCAAAGTAAGCAAATAATGGAACAACAAACTTATTTGGAAAACGACTTTTTATATCTTGCCATAGTGAACCTTGACAGAAATTTGTGAATATTGAACTTGAATCAGTTTCTAATTGATGCAAAAATTCAGTCATAACTGCAAAATTATCCGAATTTTCCAGGAAAGTTTTTAATGTTTTACTTATAGGGATGTATTGACCAATCACTTTTTCATTACTGTATTCTTTGGCTCCAGCTTTATCACGCTTGATTTGTAAAGTTTCTCCCAAAATAACTGGTTCAGGTGCTATATAAAGATTGTTTTGTAGTAAGTAATTTTCTCGCAGATATTCTGATATAAAATTAGAAAAGGGATCTGAAAAAATGTCTAAATAATCCTCAATTTTATCACGGGTATACTTCTGTGAATTTGCGGTTAATAAAGACATTAATTTTGGTTTTAAGATAACTTTTACACTTGTGGATACAAAATATATCAGATCTTCAATGATTTTCTGAATAGTACAATTAGCCAATGTTGGAATACTATGTACACTACTTATCATCATTAAAGCAACCTTTTCAAGTTCAGTCTTAAAATTTATATCGACAGACATTTTTCATTTATCAAACAATTTAATTAAACTTAAACCGCAGTCCCAATTCTAGTGTTACTCAGCCTACGTATTACGCGACACGAATGCAGCGGTAATACTAATTATGGCTGGAATTTTTTTGTCAGTTTTCAGATTGATGCCGTATAACTGCTGTTGAATACAAATCCATATCTGCTCACAAGTCAATAGGTACTTCAAATTCCAAGCGAAGAATAGCTTCAAAAGTACATCCAGTGCATGAGTTGGAGAACTTACAGACCATAGAATTCCTTCGCAAGAAACATATACTTTTTCAACATTTTTTATATCTGCAACCACTATTACTAGACAAGGTTGTGACTTCTCTTTACTCTCTTTGCATTTCTTGTCTCTTGCTTCAATCGATTGAATTACTGAATCATTAGTCTGAAAACAATGTATTAGTTTGTGAAGAAAAGCTTGTTCAATTAATAATAACAACTTATAAATGCAAGTTATTTTGGAAAAAATCATAAGAAATACGTTTAATTTCAAATATATTATGAATCATATTTAAAGCTTCAGTCTTATGCATAATAATAGTCTAATCAAAATATTTTATATGCAATGTTAATAAAATCTTATGAAATGTAGTTAATTTTTTTAAATTTATAACCAGTACCTTACAGTGAATGATGAAACTTTCATTTGCTGTCAATTTGCTGGTTTTTCTTCCTTTGTACGGCAGTAGAAAAGGTAACAGTAACATGCGAATACCATCCAACTTGCAATCGGGTGCCAATTTCAAAATGTCATCGTATTTTGAACAAAGTAATTTACCTTCTTTACACTTTATTGAATCTTTTCTCACGTTATATAACTTCTCGAAAAATGACTCCCAATGTTCTTCACCGATGAAATCTTTTTCGCTGTATTCTTGGTTAAAGTCCAAAATAATCTGTAAGACAAATGAGAATAACAATTCTAACAATCAATAAGTACAAATGAACCAGATGTAATAAAATAATTTTGAAATAATAAACTACCTCTACTATACGTAAAGATAGAAAAATTGTAGTTTTTTATGCTTTTATATATTTATTTTTATTAATATCATGTTTATTAATATTTTTATTGATATCATTCTTTTTCTTTTGGATTATACTTTTGAAAAGTCTAGAAACTGTCAAATTTATTCAAAAATTTATGAGGATTTCAAATTATTAGTAATTTGTTAGAAAACAATAATAGAAAAAATAAATAACCCTAATAAAAAAATTCGATTCGATTCCGATTCGAAACCGATATAGAAAATCGAGGACTAACCGATTCGTTTCCGATTCGATTCCTACTTGAAAATGACCAAATTTTCCGACACCAAATCCGGGTGTGTTTTCGACTCTGAAACACGTCGGATACGCATCGGAAGCGAATCGGTTAGTCCTCGATTTTCTATATCGGTTTCGAATCGGAATCGAATAGAACTTTTTTATTAGGGAAATGTACGATTTAAACCAAATGTTGTTTATTTAGTTACAGAAGGCATAACTTTTTGAGACTTGTTATTTTTGAAATAATGTAATTTATGATTAAATTTTGTATGTTGAAGAGTATAAAAATATTACCAGTGAAGGTCCCAAATTTGATGTCAGAATTGGATACTCCTTGATTACCTCAGCAACACTTAATCGTTTATAACTGATTTTTCGCCCCTGGTACGTAAAAATCCAATAATCTTTAACCTGATCCCAAGGTTCACGGTGATGAAAGAGCCACTTCTTCTGATTAGTGATAGCCTCTTGTTCTACAAAAAAATTAAAATTTATTCATTATTAGCACTTGAAAATTACATGTTATGAATATAAATAAGAAAATAAATACCAGGAAACGAGGGATCTTTTTGTACTGAACAATTTTGCTTCGATGACCTGGCAGGTGGTATCACTCCGTACAAACGTAATTCATATAATACATTTTTCCATCTATCTGCTAGCTTTCCTTTAGCATTGCTTGCATCATTGTCGTCTGAATTTGGTAATATATAATAGCTATGCTAAAATGAAATATAAATTAGTTCTATTTAAATTATATAGAATAAAATTTTATATGAAAATTCAATTATATCTTATACTGATGAGTAAAATATAAATTTTTTTGTTCTTCTATCGGCAAACAAAGAAACATTTTTATCAAAATATATTTTTACAGATTATTATTGTTTTTACCTTGTTTTCGTTGGAAAAAATCTCAATAATAATATCTGATAAAGCTTCCAAAAACCTTTGGGGTTTCCTACAAAAAAATATAGCATTAGATTTGGTAAAAAGAAAATAAAATTTGGAGTTTTTATACAAGAAAAGGAAAAATATCTATAAATTTAAAATATTTATAAATTAAATTTAATTTAGTTTAAATTTTAAAAAACTTATTTACTTGATATTTGGGTCACATCTGTTGATTATTAAATTGGTTATTGTCTGCTTTTTAGGATCTGAAAGAACTTTTTCAGTAGTTTTGTATTCAGCTAAAATTGCTTGTCCGTCAAGAGAATCTTTTATGATTATCTCAACAACCTGGAAAAAAATTATGATATTACTAACACAAAAAAAATGAGAAACTTAACTTCAGTATCTTGAATGTCAACTATTTTATATTTAATACTTTACATTTTGAATAAAATAAATTCAATTTTGAATAAGAGCCTAACAAATTAAAATATAGTTTTTTTATATAAAAATCTATTTACTAATAAGTATATTAAACTGAAAATTATATTTTTATTCAATAGAAATTAACATCTTAATTGAGCTTAAATTGTTAACTTCTCCCATTTTCTAATTATTTATTACTTAGTGATTCAAAAAAATCCTAATCTGAAGAGAATGTTTAAATGATTTTATTTTTTATAGTTAGTTAAATGTTACATTTTTTCTTAAAATTTCTAAAACACCTCTAGAAAGCAGCAACCGTACTATATATTTTAAAAATTTTAACTACGTGATAAATATTTAGTGTCACAATGATGTAATTTTCCATTATATTGATAATAAATTATAATTTCTTTCTACTTCTTACTTCTTTACTTAAGTTTTCCCAATCTAAACGGAAAGCAAGGGAATAATTTTCAGTTAAACTATTTTTTTCGTTTACAACTTTCTTCGAAGGCTGCAAAGTGTCTTCAGAATTAGAGAGTGTTCGTTTTCTAGAGTTGATCGTTTCATTGCTATTATATTCTACTAAATTCTTAGATAAGTCAGTATTTTCGGTAATATAAAGGGAACTTTCTGTAGAATCAGATGTGTTAGTCATATTAAGGTTTTTTGGAAAGCTAGAATCGTCAAAAACTATTGGGATGTCAGCAATATTGAAATCATGTAAAGGCGTAGCATTCTTTGTTGGCATATTATCACTAGATTTTAATGTCGAATCATGCTACAAAGTGTATAAAACAGTATAAATTATATTTTTTTGAATTTGTAGTTACTATGTAAATATTTTAAATTTTGAATTTAAGTGTATACAAAAATATTTCAGAATTTGAATTTTTAAATACAAAGTAAAAACAGTCTAATTATAATGCAAATAATAATAATAAATCATAAAAAAAAATTAAACTAAGTACAAAACTTCAATTACTTGAGGTTGATGAACTAAGCTCTTTTTAAATTGCTCAATTTGTTTCATTAATTCAAACCTTTTACCAGTGGATAATTTAATATTATAAGAATTAAAATCTTCCAGAGATAATTTAATATTATAAGAATTAAAATCTTCTAGAGATAATTTAATATTATAAGAATTAAAATCTTCTAGAGATAATTTAAGAATAGATTCAAAATTGAAATCATTTTCTGCAAGCAAAGGCATATGATGTACAAAATAAGATTAAAAACAAATTTTCTAACATAAACAAAAATGTTTTTAGTCACATCAAAATTTATCTTTATTTTAATTAATACTTACCAATAAACCAGTTGACATCGGCTTGGGATAATCCCCAGTTCAAAAGATTTTCCATAGTAAACTTTACAACACAGTATTTCTTTTCACTTTTCTGTCACTTTTCTGTCAAACGTGATCAAGGCGATAAAAACAAAAAACTCATGCGTCACGCTTCAGTGCCATCTGTACATATTTTTGTTCACCAAAATGTGTAAGTTTTGACTCAAGAAGGTTTTAATGTTTGACACAACACTTTGTAAATTTTGATGCAAAACTTTTTTTATTTTTGACATAAGAAACATATATCAAGAATTACACATTCTGGACTCAAAACCTACAGTTCTAAGAGTATGTGAATATGATTTAATAGCTACAATTAAAAAAATGTATTGGAAAAATAGTTTTTATGTGAGAAAATATAAAAAATAAACCAAAAATACAACAAATGAATTTTTTTGTTTTGTTACTTTTTTTTACACTTTCGCAAATTTTGAAATTTCGCGCAAGAGAAACTGCAATAAAGTTAAAATTACATCCTATTTTTTCTCAGTCCCTTATAATCCCTTGAACCTAAAAAATACCCGCCTAAAACTGAGCTTCTTAAACAAATTTGTCATTTCTTTCGTCGCTTTAACAGAAAGTTAATCTTCTATTTAAGTTTAAATTAAATTATACACAGTTTATTCAATGAACTGCATAAGAATTGGTTTTTTAATTACACAATTTATTCACATTTTTTTAATTATTTCTATATATTTTATTTATAGATATAAAATTATTTATGGATTTTTTAATAAACTATATATAAAATATTTATGTATTTGAATCTATACACAAAATTAATGTTTTTTTCAATATCTTTTAAACAATTTTTTACTATTCAATCTTCACATAATGTGATATCTAATATTTGTATTTACATATGTATGGTTACAATGCATTAGCAACATTTTTAAATAAGATGAAGATTTCTTTTTATAATATTTTTTGTAACAACATTTTTCAAATTAATATTTTCATACATCTTTTTCTCCCGGATTTGACCAGCATTTAATTTCCCAATTTCAATTTCTACCGTTTCTTGTTCGTCTTGCAATTTATCAAGAAATTTAAAAAATGCTGCATGAGATTGGGATATTAACTTTTGAAGTCAATTGTGCCATCCTTCACAATTGTTATTAGTTTTCGGTTTAACTTCCACAACAGAATTATAATGGTTCCACAAATGAATGTCATATTTCGGTTTTTTGATTACTTCATTTCTTTACTTGTGTCGAATCCACGTTATTTCAAAATATAATAAAAATTCTTTTCAATTAATTTATAATAAGCACATTGCAGATGTTCTTTTTTAACAAAGAATTAACAAACTTTTTGAGTATTGGACATTTGCATTAAAATTGACATCATCTTAATAAAATATTTATTTTTAAAGGTTCAATTCTTTTTTTTCACAATATAATTTTATTATCTGGGTGTAGATAATATAATGTTAAAAATTTAAAATTATATTTATTTATGTCCATTTTTTTATATGTAAACCATAATCAATTTTTTTTTAAACAGAATTTGTTTATACATAAATTAAATAATATTGTTTGCAATAATAGTATAAAATTAATCATCAATATTTTGCCTTTTGCAAAAGAATCACTATCATTTCTTTTGCAACTGCGATAAAAATTGTTTTTTTATTTTTTCGTTTACTATGATTTTTAGCTTTTAATTAAAAAAATGTTTTATCTTATGTAGCAACTTAATTATAGACAATAGTTTACTAATAAATAAGTTTTTTAAACAATATACAAGTTTTTCTGAACATTTTATTTATTATCTTAAAGCTCTGGTTAAAAAACAACCTGAGTTAAGTTGTTATTAACCTGACTCTGGTTATTTTTAACTAGACTCAGGTTAAATGGTTTTTCAATGCAGAGTAAATGATAATAGTTTGAAGTATATAATAAATTATATTATAACGAATAGAGTATTATTCTTGCATAACAATAATTACAATTGATTGTGCAAATCGCAAAAATGTTTCTGTTATTTAAAAAGTCGTAATTTTTACGTGCAATTAGAATTTAATTTGTTACTGATATAAATTATCTATTAGTTGTTATTATATTTTTATTATTCATAAGGCTTATTAAACATTAAATTATCTATAAATCTTTATTTCTAAAATTGTAGAAAATAAAAGTGAACTCTTAAAAATGTTATCAAACAAAAGTTATTTGGTTTCCATCATTTGGTGAAATGATAAAAAAATTACAGACCTAATTTAGGTGAATTGGCAATTTATATAATTTTTCAAGGACAATAATAAGATGATAAAATCAAACGAATATCTTAACATTTTCTAAAAGAAATTTGTAAACACTCATGAAATTTTAGAAACAAAATTAATGAATACAAAAAATAAAAACTCTTAAGTTGTCGAACATTTAATCTAAATAAAAAATTAAAATTAAATAAAAAAGATCAGTAAATAAATGAATACATTTTCAAAATATTTTAGATACAAGAAAACTATACATGTAACAAAATCAAATTCAAGCCATAAAAACTTATATTTTAATCTTTTTCAATGTATGTCTCCTATAAATAGGCAATGCACATACATCAGTGAGTTTTTTCCATCTAAATGTACTAAAAGCACTTAAGCTTATATAATTTTCTAAGCAAAAATTTCCTTATGAAAGAAAGTAATATAGTGATTTTGTACTTTTTAACTTATTAAAACAGTAATTACTAAAAAAGAAAATTAATGAATTACAGTATTGTTAAGAAGAAGATATGAAAATAATTGGTCCCATGTGTCTAGATTGATGTGCTTGTAATTAAAAATATTTAGATTCTTTATCGAAATACTATTGATTTGACCATGGTTCACTGAGTTTGTGTCGCATTCATGAAGGTACTAGCGCGTAGACAAATCAAATGCGAATGCACCAGCTCACGTAATGCCACTGATTGTCCGCAATCCAAGAGTGTATAAACGAGTTAACCATTCGCATATGCCTCGCGGCGTCGTCTCTGCTGATGATTTGTATTAATATAAATACGGGGATGTAAATGTTTGATTGCAATAGCCAAATTGATACGACTTATTAGATTGTTTCATTGCAGAATCACGTACACCAATTCTGATTATTCTAAATAACAGGAAAGAACTCAATGGCAACGATAATTTTTTTAATTTACAGGAAGTACGTCAGTCTGACATATTATCTTGCACGTTTTATTCACATTTAATTAAAAAGTTTGATATTATTATTTCTTTCAAGTAAACTTTATTCACTAATTTTAACAAGATTGCTTCAAATTTAAAGTATTTCGATCGTTTTCTTGTATTTTATTTTTAATTGATTAACAGGAAAATAATGATAACAAAAACGTTACAAATATTTTCATTAAAGTTTTAATACTTTTACAGTAAAACATTTCCACCGGAGAAGTCATGAAAATAATAGCACAGTTTAAGTTTCTATGATTGGATGAATAAGGGGTCCGAGATAAGTGTAGTGAAAAACAAGTACTATCCCGAAGCATTATTCTAGTTTAAATAATATATGCTTTGTTATAAGACTTACAATTTAAAAATGTAAATCGTCCATTAAAAAATACTTATTAAAACAATACTGCATCAATAAAGTGATGTAATATTAAAAAAATTTCGCTTTATTCATCTATTAAATTATTATCATTTTTTTATGAAATAAAAGTATTGATAGAACTGGAAAAACATTATGTTATAGTTTAGAACTTCAATATTTTATACTCCTGTTAGTTTTAACTACATATTTTCCTGTCAAAAATTGTTTATAGTTAATTATGAGAAATTATTAATCTTATCGATCATCAACATACCCATATAAATATTTTGGTGTTAAATATCGTTTGGTGTCGTTGTAAAGTAAATTTCCGGAAGTGTAACCTCGATATTTCACCCATGACCTACTCGGTGTGTTTTGCTTGATCTGCATAGGATATGCATTAAACAAGTGCTATTGCAATTGGGACCAGATTTTTCGATCTTTAAATTAATAATTCAAGCTTTGTACTTTTTTCAAAATAATTACTCCAAAAACCAACTCGTCAAATATGTAATTAAAAAAACCGACTTATAATTTCTTTCTAACTTATTGAAGAGATTTGAATTATTGAACAAATTTAACCTAAAATTTTTATCTGATTATATTTCTGCTTTAAATATATAATAACTTATGCTATCAAATTTTTTTGCAAATGTTACTAAAACATTTTTCTCTTTTGAATTTTACGTATATATCTATATGTATTGAAATAAAAAAGGTTTAAATTTTTTTCTCACTAGAATTCAATAATTAATAATTAATTATTAAAGGCAACAATTACATTTTGAATGTATCGTAAGTGGAATCTACATAACATTTTTGTGCAAAACAATAAATGGACAAAAAAGCACTTTAAAATATAAGTTGTCAATTGAACAATCCGCATAATAAATTATGCAATTCAATCTGAAAGCTTTGTGATCCACTTTTGTCGGTACATGTGCATGTCTGAGCATCTCCCCACCATCGTCGAATTTCACACAATGTGCGTATAACAATTGTAAGTAACAAATTGGTTCAAGACAATGCACATTATTTGAATCAAAATATCATTAAGAAACAAATGTCTTTTACCCAAAGTTTCTGTACCATGACTATTACTGTACGCTTACATAAAATAGTGCGAAGGCTATTTGACTAATAATCTCCGTAGATCCATGCTGAACTGCTACGATGAATTGGAGGCTAAGGTCAGGCCGATATACGACCTAAAGTTACGCCATTTTGCATGCGATTCCAACCGATTGTCCTATTCGACACAAACTCTGTGAGTTGAACCGGACAGTTTGTATAATGTGAGTCAACGCGATACTGATCTGAATTGACCACATCCTGTCCGCCGTGTCAAATGACATTAATGTCACTGCCGTCTTGGACGGGGAAGAGGGCAAAAAGACGGAAGGAAGATGTCTCATTCTCTTACAAGATATCGCATTTCAAACTTTTTATTGTGCTTGCATATATTTGTAATAATCACTTTTTAATGAGAATTCAATGAAACATTTTCAAATTTTTTAAAAAAAATACAACAATGACAAAAATTTGAATTAAAAAAAGCTGAAGATAGATAGCTGATTAATCTTTAAATAAACATTAAAAATAGATCAAATAAATTAAAATTATATTTAAATCTAATTATGATATTGTAATGTTTTCGTGTACTCCAATTCTTATATTCTCTGTTTTGGATTTATTTTAGTGTACATTTAAAAAATATTGGCAATATATAACATCTTTTTCTCAAATTGTAATTTTTCATGAAACTTTATACAAAATTTCAATATATCGTGTACTTTTATTTTTGGTAAACCTGAGGATTTAGGTTTTCAGGCTGAAAATAATGTTGAAGTATACCATCTGATTTAATTTTTTGTTCTGAACACGACTATGACAACGAAAATTGGCACTCAAATTTTTGAGATGATTAGAAAAAAAATAAAGCAAGCTTATGAATATTTTTCATTTAAGGGACTCATCCAATAAATAGTAAACAAAAGTGCCCAGATGGAAATTTCGCATGATCGCCAATGATGATAAATGGCACATTACTGCGCCAGCACTGGCGGCCAAGGGTAGATTGCCAGTCACGTCGCAGTACTGACTTAGTGCCTTGCGCCAGCTATGGCTGTCTATGATTGTATGCCAATGCTGGCACAGTACTGGTTTTTTACAATTACAGTTAATTTTCATTAACTAATTTTAATTTGCCTCTCATTATTCATAACTTACATATAAATTTGTATTGTTATTTTTTTCAATTTTTTTATAAAAATAAATATACTTATTCACATGTTTAATCAATTTTATTGAATTAAATATTTTTTATTTAATTCACTTAATAAAAGATACAAAATTGTAATTTAATTATATGATTTTATATTAAAAAAAATTATTTTAAATGTATGTATTTAAACGATACGTATATAAATATATACACATTTATATACGTATCATCATATCTAATAAAGTAAATTTAATATATAAATAAATATAATATAATATATAGAATTTGACTGATATTGTTAAATATCTAATAAGTGAAGGAAAAATAGATAAGAATTGCAAAATATTAATGTTATGAATACATTTTTCTATTATATTATAATAAAAAATACATTAGCTTAAAAATCTTATACTATAAATCTAGTTACTTTAATGTAAATACGAAATCGCTATCATCTTATTGCCTAGTGTTGTCAGTATACATTTCTGTTTAATATCTTTGAAATCATATTCATACAAATTGTTACTTGTTTTCTTAATGACCATAATCCCGACTTCTCTGGAAGGAACAGGATAATCGAAAAGATCAGCATCAACAGTAAAAGATTCTCCGGTGATCTTAAGATTCAATAAGCTTCCATCTTCATGAGTATTAAAATAAATACTTTTGCAAATAAATGCAAACAATCTCATTGTTTTGTAATAAAACAATATTGTTTGGCGCTTTAGAAGTGATAGTAATATCTTGGAATTTAGCTTCTTTGATTAAGGTTTTATTTCCGACTACATTTTCTACTACACACTCTGGCTGAGAACTTTTTTTTTAACTTTGAAAACAAGATGATAGCGATTTTTAACAGATTCTACCTTTGTGTCTTGTAATTCTTGTAAACGTTTAGAAATTTGGCCGAGTGGACTTTTTGGTGAATGAATTAACTTCCTTTTTATGAACTCAATACAATCTTCAAATGCAAACGAATTATACTCGAATATTGATCCACCCATAGTAATCACGTCATCTGAAATATGTATCAAATTGTGAACATTGATACCAACCGAATTTTCGCCATAATAATCTTTGAAAAGAGAAACAAACTTTCGCAGTAACGCTTTACAGTATTCAGCTCTCTGAACATCACATTGCTTTTTGTTAGCGAGAATTCGGCATGAAACGAACAATAAAAGTAAATGTTTAAATTGATCATCAGGTAAAAGTGAACCAAAACATCCCAAACAGTAAAATAATACAAATCTAAATTGCGTGGCTTTCCAGTTCGTAATGTCAGAAAAGTCAAATTCATTTCTTTGAAACTCAACTGGAATGTCCTCAGCAATATTATCAAGTATATATTGCAATTGTTCTACACGTTCTCCTAATCTCTGAATTATCATTTCTAACAAAAAACGCGCAATGCCAAGACACAACAAATGCATTACATCTAAAACTACGTTTTTAACAATATCAAAACCAAGAATATCTAATAACGGTGAATCCTCCTTTGGAGAATGGTGTTCTGGTTGTCCCTTATTTAAAAATGAATCGTGAGTACGCTCAGCACAGTTTATATCGTCAAAGACTCTTATCTTTTTCGCTTCGTTATTCGGTCTTCGACGACCTGTTGCCACCGAATTACCTTTGACAATACATCTCTCGCAGCAAATGAAACCTGTATGGCCTTTACATCTTTTTATATATGCCCTAGCCGGTGTATCGCAAACAAATGCTTTTATACCAAAATCGAAATAAGTATTTTGAATATTAATACCATTTGCTACAAGATGGTTTACTTCATTTACGAGATCTTTCAAAAAATGTTTCACTGAAAATGGCTTTGAATGCCCATAATAAATCGCGATCAGGAATGGTTTTGATTCATAGTTATCATTATGTAACATCCCCAAAATAGGCCATGCAGATTTCTTCGTTTTATTAAAAAGTTCCGCGCCATCTATATTAATTTGTAAAAGAATATCTTTTTCGACATAAATATTTGGGTCTACAATATTATTTAAACTCAATTCTATACCATAATAAACATACTCTCCATAAGTCAATTTACTATTCAGCATCAAACGTATATCTGTTTTAACCGTACTCGTTTTTAACAGTGTCTTACTTGACTTAGGAAGATCAAGATTTTCACTTCTTAATACCATTAACAAATCGTCAACAAAAGATCGAGTAACCCCTCCTACGTGTTTATGAATTAAAGCTACTAGCTTGGATTTTATATCTCCGTTAACTAGTTCGTCTGTAGAGTTGTCTCGCAATGTAAATTGTGGCTCAAGAGTTTGTTCGTTACCATTTGAATGATCTTGGACAGATTCTTCAGCGCTACTTGAATCATATACTGTGTACTGGTCGCTTTCATCCTGAACCTCCATAGGTTGATTTTGAAGATCTGGTACATCGGCGTTATTCTGAGAATTGTCGAATGATCTCATATGTTGAACTTCAAGTGGAGAAGACTGTCGATCTGGAGATGAATAATTTTCATTTGCCAAATTTGATGTTGAAGTTTCACCTCCAATTGCTCGGTTTTGCTCTGTACAAATTAATGATTATTATAAAAAAAAGATAAATTTCGTTTGTTAAATATCACTTTCCTTTGTGAATAAGCATAGTTTTGAGTAATTATCAATGTATTTTTATTACTACATATATTAAAGCAATTTTTTATTGATTAAGTATTAATTTATAATAGAAGATATATTTCATTTACTTTCGACATTATCTTCATCAGTTTCAGAACTTTCTACATTTTGTAAAAAGCGATGCTTTGCCACTCGTTTTGTACTTTTCGACATTTTGGTATAAGTCTATATCGGAAAAATAATAATATTTTTAATGTAATTAAAAATTTATTCATATGCAGTAGCTTTGGAAAATTTGTTTATGATGTTACGGTTGTAAATCAAAAGTATTAAAAAATATTACGAAAGCATACATGAAAATATTAATTACAATTATTTATACAAGTTCAGTTAATTTATAGCAGAGTATGCAAAAATGTATTAAAAAAAGATAGAGGATGGACAAAGTCGGAAGTATGTTTCATCTCTCTCTCTTACACATCTAATTGACGTGTCAAAAAATTAGTTGTTTAAAATCCAAGATTAATCATGGAAAAACTGAAAATAAGTTCTATAAATTATTTTAAAATTTTGCTAAAAAGTTGTACAATTTACCTCATAGTTGTGCAAATATTTATTTTCCAAATTTAGATATGTCTCATGGAAGTTAGATTAAGATTATTAAACTTGACAAATATTTAGGCAAGGCCAATTTTTCAACTCATAAATCGATTCTTTAATATTCTAAGATTCAATAAATACTCAATTTTTAATCTTGGATTTTTTCTAATGCTTGATCTTTTTGAAATTTGCGAAAAATTATAGTTATAAAAATTCTTTTGGAAAGTTTTAAACTCAAAACCTAATATTTATAATGATTTTAATTTTTAGATTTATTTATTTTAGTTTTTAAATATATTATAGAACGTTATAAGCATTATAAACAATACAAATTGTTTTTATAACTATATATAATTTAAATGGTATGTAATAATATACATTGAAATAAATAAATTAAAATTTTCACAATTTAATATTGTTTAAAAAATGTAAAAATGTTTACCTTTTGAATTATTATTCCTTTAGTTGTCTTTGATCGTTGTTGGAGCAAAATGCAATACTTTTTTTTATTTACATTTTTCCACCTCAATCGATATTTATCCAATTTCAGGTTAAAATAATTAAAAAACCAGTGTTTCCACCACAATTTTGTTGGAAACTACACTTAATATTGGTTGGCGCCACTGTTTACGTTCAGTGATGATTCGAGGTGCCGTGAACGCGAGAACTATACGAACGAATCTTAACAAGTGTCGGCTTGCATTTTGGTACTACTTTTATAAGACCACAAATTTGTTTTTATTTGTTTATATCGACAATGTCCGTCTTGAAAGAGTAAGTGAACTTTATATTAATAAATAATATACAAAAAGTTGATTTATATTGTAAGATAAAATAGTTTTTTTAACCTTCTAAACCAAAACAATCACTTTGACTTTCATGGTAAAATGTAAACATTGAATTTTACTTTCTACAGCATATTATTTATGAATAAGTATAAAAAATTATTAATAATTATTTATTTGTTTTACTTCATAAACATGATCATTTATGTACAATAACTTCTAAAGATAAAAATGAAAAAAAATCAAGTGTAGATTAAATAGATTACAAAACTTTTTTTCTTCTACATAAAATTATAATGTTTTAATAGTATATATATATTTTTTTTAATGTTTCGATAATTGTAGCGAAGAATAATTAAGTTTCTTTAACAATTTTTTGATTACATTTATTGATTTTTTTATAATATTTACAGGTGAGTCAAAATTCGGCAAGTGGTCACAGCATTTCATCAACATTTGAAAAATAAAAAAATATTGATATATTTTTGAAGTACTATATGAATAACATATAGTGCATAAATATTTTTGCAAAATTCAATAAA
>JABFPM010001754.1:0-18852 GCA_022817325.1 Idris sp. 1 HC-2018
GTTAGAGACACCCTTTTAATCTTATCTCTGTATATTGTCCTTTTTTTGACGCAAAAGAGTTCATTAATGAAAAAGTTAATTAAAATCCAACCAGACTTGGAAGGATGACAAATCATGCCTTGATAGTGGAAGGAATGTTATTTTGTGCCCATAATATTCTCATATTTAATGAATTAAACGACCTCATAAAGTCAGCCCTACATGCCTCAATGATGCTGTGGCTTCCATACACTTTCAATTTTCATTGGATTGAGTTGCAATTTTGTTAAAATGTGAAAAGTTGCGGCAACTCATTTTCCACCGTAACTTTTACAAACACAATAATCAGAACGAAATGAAATTATTTTTTTATGAGCTGCTCTCTGACTGCATTTTTAATTCAATTGAGAAACTAACAAAATTTAATGAATAAAGTTTTGGTTCAAGAAAACGGCAATATTAACTGATAAGCCTATATTATTAAATATAAATTTGTTCTTAATTTAATAAATAGATTTTTTATTTTTAAATCAAATTGCATGAAAGTTTTTTGTTTTTAGCATTTGTGGATTGATTTTAAATGTGAAAAAAGACTTAATTTGTTTTGTACATAATGCAATGAAAACAAAATTGACAGTGCAATAAATTTTAGGTTTCAAAAATATAATGAAATCGAAATCATAAAAATATCGGAAAGCTGGGTGCTGGCAAGATAACAGTTGAAGTGGCGATATATGTACGCTGCTTCAACTACGTTGGCGCCCTTCACTTCCTTTTTTCTGTGAATATTTTATACGAACAATTCACTGGTGCAGTTATTTTATGTTGGACTTTTGAAAAAATTTCGAAGTCCGTGCACGTTTTTCTTTTCTCTGTTACTTATTGTTCTGAATTCTTACCCAAAATTATCTTATACACAGGTCATTTTGTATATTGCTTCCAAATTTGTACAATCAATTTATTCTAAAATCAAACAATTTCACTGATAACTTACAATCAATAAAATTTAATTATAAAATATAAACTATAAAAATGATAATTAAATTTTGTTTTATAAATATTTTACTGTTTTTGATTTTTATTGAAACTAATTTTTTGACTTATCAAAATGATACTTAATTAAACAGTACTATATTATAACGTAACTTTTAATCTAGAATAAGAATATGCTAAACTTATGCACTGTCACTTATTAATCATCTCATAAAACAGAAAGTTTGTACCATCTGTTACTTAAATAAGGCAATCGGTTGATGAAAAAACAGATTTGATGAGAAGATAGTAAATTTGGGCTGCCTTTTTTTTATACGTCCCAGATAGTAACTGCGGTGATAAATCATAAACACTGGCTTATTAAGAATTGTAAGCGATTTCATGGGACACCAAGAATTTACGATGCATTTAAATTTTTTATTTTACACAAATGTATTTTAATCCTGTGACATGATTATTTTTATTATAATTACAATACAAATTTATTCGAACATCATTTGCGTCTAATACAATTTTTTTAATCTTTTTTTTCTCATTGTTAATATATTAATTACGTTGATCGTCTTAAACGCAGTCTTATATATATTGCATTATTTTTTATGCAGTCTTAGTGGTGACATAATTAACGTACACGGTAATATTGGATTTTTTAAAAGGTAATTCTCTCCAAGTAATCCGCAGGGATGCTTTTCAAATTTGTTTTCACTGCAGTGAATTTCTTTCAAATCACTGTTTAGAATTATGTTTTTAATAAAAGTCTCAACTCAAAATAAAGTTTTTTTTTGTTTTTTTTTGTTTTTGTTTAAATAAATTTATTTCTGTATAATTTTAATTTTCTTTTTAGCCTGACTGTGATCTATAATGATTCAAAAAAATGGGACTCTTGGATGTAAAATGTGGAAATTATCAACAAACACTTTCCATATTTGAGCAAGACTTTAGTTTGAAAGAAACTTGTGTAGTCTTCGAACGTTCTTAGGTTGGGGGGTGGTCGAACACGGCTAGTGTACACATAGGGTTAGGAGTAGGATGACGGGCGTCGGCCATGTTGTCTTGACATTCTCTCTTGAGAGTTGTCGGGGCTGGATATATTTAGCTTACCGCCTCCAGGGACCCTCACCACCCTAGCCACCCAAGCCCAAACCACTCTGAACTTATGATGCTGTTGTCCGACCAATCCCCAAATCCCGAGTTGCTACTATTCTGCTGTTTGTAAAGGTTCGCGTACCAAAACAATAAAATATCCGATATACATATTACATAATGCACACTGCAACAATTTTTATAATTATCTCACATGTAAGATAAGAATCCTGAGGGATGTCTACTTTGAACACAAAAAATTGGGTTAAAATCAGTCGGAGAATTTTGAAGTTAGGACTTAAATTAACCCTTCAAGTTCGAATTTAACTCGAATTATTTTCCAGGTTGAACATTGGATTTTGGTACATGAATTCCGAAACTAATATGTATTGATAACACAAAAATGAGCAAAAAATGATTTTCAATTTTTTGTCTATATTACATATTTTAGGGGATAAAAATATTTACACGTGTTGAATAAAGTTTATTTTCACCTAAATAAGTAGCAAAAATGAAATAACTTATTGTTACTGTGATTTAATAACAACAAATTCCAAAATTAAATATGTTGCTTTGAAGCAACATCGGTAACAAAAGGGTTAAAGAGAAGATACATTTTAAAGAAAAGTAAAATTGTCAAGAAAAGTTTTGAAGAAAAGAACAATTTTGTAGAAAATTTGATTAAGTGTTTGATTTTTGACTTTAGGGTACGAAGACAAGTTTTTTTTTCTTTTCTTGGGAGTGTATATATAAAACCACTTTCCTTATTGATTCTTGGAAAAAATTGAATTGTTCATATTTTGTGTGGCAGTGAACAGTATCTAGCAATACATGATTTTCGATTTTAGTCAGCATTGATGAAGAAAAGGTTGAATGTGAACGACGAAACTTCCGTTACTATGTGGGCGGAGTCTCGCTTAATCCCCAGAGTCAAAATGGAAGTCTCCGGAGACTTGGAGTCGATCAAATGTTGTCCATAAGGCCGGTGTTTGACCGGATTGAAAGGTAACTTGGACAAAACTTTCTCCACGCCGTAATATATTATGAAGTTTTCGATATTACGTTGAAATTACAGTTCCTTGTGAAATTTTATCTAAACCTGAACAGAAGATGTGGAGGAATGTCACGCTATATTTAAAATATTTAAGTCAATTTAACGATATAACCGAGTAAAAGTGTAGATACAACTGGCAAGACTAGTTCATTATTAAAGGAATAAACAATATATTCTTTTTTTCCGAAGAATTAGAGTTGTTAAAAAAAGATACAACAAAATTTCAGTACTCAACTTCTGTAACAAATTGTAAGAAAATTATTTTGTCTGTATGAAAATTCATTTAAAATAAACTGAATTTGCAAAATTATTTTATTTTACTTTATCTATTTTATATGTCTACAGCTAATGATGTCCAAATTGTTGCAATTTTTTCGAAATTGGTTGTGTCGATTTTATTTATAGACAAACGGAACTAAGTTTTAATCTCCACTTTATATTCACGTTAATACTTATGTGGAAGATGAAAAAATGTATCATTGCAGGAAGGTCAAATATACTCTATCCTAACTTTATTTGACGAAATGGAATACTCGCCGTAGATTTTCTGATTCATTTCTCTTGAATTATTTTCTGCTCAATTTTTTATTGCAGTTATACTTGTGTAGAACTTGTGTTAAGTTATTTAAGTCAAAATAATATGCAATTTAATAAAAAAATATAGGAATAACTTTTTTTGTTTTTTTCAATACCAAAAAGTAAATTTAACTTGGAACGGAGGTTGTATAATGTTCTATATAGGTACAACGCTAAGCAAATGATTGAGTAAGGCAAGGTCAACGTATAATGTCTAATATGACGCAAACGAACACTTTAGCACAGTTGGCCTATATTTAGCGAACATGTTCGATGAAATTATGTTTGATCTACATTTCAAATTTTATAAGTCAATTATACATTAAAAGCCCATAAGAACCCAACTAAAATGTATCAGTCTTCCAATAATTATTTAACAGAAAATCTTTACATAAGTAATAAAACAAATCTTTGTAACAAATTGTTATTTAAATAAATGAAACGTCTACTTGAAATAAATGAAAACATATTTTTGATTATAAACGCAGTATTTTAAATGAATTATAAAATTAATTTTTTACGGCTGACAGAGTTAAAAATGATATCACTGATTTTAAAAATAAAATATACATTTGAATGAAAAATTTGAGTGGAATGCAAAACTGAACTGGAACTTTTTAGTACAAAACATTGATATATCTATTTTTTTATATTAAAAAATAATAATAATACTTATTTGAAATACTTTTTTGGTTGATTATTGTTTTTTAAGTTTTATGTGAGTTTAAATTATTTTAATATTTTGTATACATTTATTTAGGGTTAACATAATTGTAAATTTTATAAACAAAATTCTTATCAATAAATAAGTTGTAATTAAGAATTATTAATAAAGAAGAGAAAGAAAAATGTAGTAGGTGCCAATGGAAAAGAAAATGAGACGGCAAATCCCAGAGGACTATCGACTTTCGAGTCCCGTGGGGCAAGTCAATACTCAAGGGACATATCTTTCCTTTGCACTCTCATATGTACTTTCATTTCCTATCTTTGTTGTTTTCCCGCTGCTACCCCGTCTCCTCGTTCTACCTGCACTCCTAAACACTTAGCGCAAGCGCAAGTCTAACTTTTCCTTTTTTTTGCACGTAAAACATTCTGGGTAATTCAACCAACAACATTTAAACTTTTGATGAAAAAAGGAGAAAAAGCGTTTAATTCAAGCGACCAAATTTTGGTTTCTAAATAGAATCAAATTAACCAATTCCGTTAAATTATTTTTCTGCGCTCATTTCTTTAGTGAAACTACACATTTTATTTTCACGACTATTTTAAGTGAATTTCTATATATACTTTGTGAAAGTATAAAATATAGTTAAAAAATTCAAATGTTTAGTTATAGCTTTCTGAAATCTGCGATTGCGAAAAATCTAGATAAGTTCATTTTCTATTTAAATTTAAATTTTTTACTGGATTTTTAGGTATTTTATTTATATTTATGCTAGCTACAGGAAAAAATTAGTATTGATACATTCGATTTAAAAAAAATTGCAAATTTTCTTAATTTTCATTTAAAATCTATGTCTTCATTGTGATCGTCATAAAAAATTACAGACAAAATGAAAGTATCAATATTACACAAAATTTTTGTTTATATTTTTTAAACTTTTGGCCTTTACTAAAAACAATATATCTTTTATACCCGTCTGTGAATTACGTTGGAATTATAAATTTGAATTTAATCATTGATTTTCTGAGACGCTAAGCATCGCTCTTATGAATCTTTCACTGTAAAAACTTTTTCACCATAAAACCCTATAAAAACTTGTTTTTGATTTCATGATTGTAATTCTCGTAAAAAGTAACATAAAAAGGAAGTATTTTTATTATACAACAAATCTTGCATGTAACTGATTTTTGCCATAGCCTCGTTTCTTAAAATAATCTGTAAGAAACGAACTTTTGTGAAAAAAAATTCTATTTGGATCTCTTAACAGCCTATTTAATAATAGCATTTTTTTTCAATACTTCAATAAAATTATATTTTATTACAAAAATCAGACAAAACATATAAAATTATTCTTTTTTATTGAGATCTTTTAAATGCCAAAACAGTGTTTTATAGTAAACATTTATGCTATCAATTTTACACTTCTCATCAGTTAATTAAACAATTTACTTGTCACACTTTCCTAGTTTTCCCTATTAGTAAAATACTTCAATAACGTCATATAAATAAGAGCTATGAACAAAATTTTATTTTTTCAGTTGTAACGTATGTGTTTGATGATATGAAATAACCCGCTTTACTATTATTATTCATTATTTTATTATTATTCATTATCAATAATACAATGTTCAAAGAGTACTAGCTTCATACAAGAAGAGTTTGGTATACATTAAGTTTACAGTACAAATAAGTATAAAATGGTAAAAAAAGTAAATTAAAAAAAATCGTTTGTGAGTCTATAAAAAATTAAATCATGGTTCGAGAATCAGATCTCTTATTTTAAACATCTCATCAAGAAAATAAAAAATATTGTTTGGTTTCGGACACACTTTGGATAAAAGGCTGGGAAACGAACAATTATTTAATAAAAAAATTGTTGCAGAAAAAAGCAAACAACAAAAACAGGGGAATGAGCAAAATGATCTATTTCATTTAGATTACTTAAGGTACATAATTCATTTGCACTGAGTGTACATTTTTTCCGATTGATATATAATTTAGTTTACGAATGTAACTCCCCTAACTGTATTTTGTTCAAAAAGTAAAACCAGAAATTCCCCTTCAAAATTTGTACAGAAAAAAAGCATCTCGAAGATGGACATATTTTTTAAGACCCATTTCTATGAAAAAAGTGTCTTACTTGTATTTCTTGTTGCAAATAAATGATGTTAACGATGGATGGGTGAGGTATTACTTAAAAATATGATTGACAGATGTTCCTTCGAGCTATTGATTCAGCAAAGTTAAACAGATGGGACTTTGGTTACGTTTATCCATATAAGTATACGGCTAGTGGTACTAGTGGGTGTTGATCATGGTCCTAGGGTCGTTTCAAGCTCGGAATGTCCTGTAATTGATAGTGGCATAGTGGGCTCGATGAGCCGTAGGAAAATAATAAGCCTGCTCGTATTAGGTTGGTAGTACGTGGTATTATTGGCTTTTCGTAGAGTGTTACGATCAGTTTCGTTGTTGTAGAGGGTGCGACTTCGCAAGAAGAGGACATTATTTTGTCACAATGTATGCACCCTTCCGTGCAATCATTCGATCAGAATATTTAAGTTCGCAGATAAAATGGATATATATGTTTTTATCAATATATAATATCATTATTTTAAACTTAATCAGCTTACGCACGAAGAAACTATATGTATATATGTATATCTTGATCATCAACATGAAAAGACATTTTTTTCCTCATAACAGATGTGTGTTGCAACTTTTTATCAGCATCTTTAGATGATATGAAAAATGATCAGTAATAATCGAGTCTTCAAAGTACACAAGTTTTGAATCAAAAGAAGTCAAATATTCAATTTTTCTCTGAATAGGAAATTTTAAATAAACATTATTGAAGAGGTATGTTTAAATCAGATTGAGGATTTTAAAATGCATTCTAAATAAATCTCACAGTATAAAACGACTTTGTATTTTGTTGCAAAAAAAGAGCAATTGAAAGTGATTACTGATACAGATTATCTTATTCTCACACTTGGAACAATGTAACATTGACATCATTTTGCGCATAGCATTACTTTGTGAAGCCTACGTTCGATTAGATTAGGGTGGATTAGCCAATCAAAAACTACAATACTACAACCCTCCTGGTCGAAGCAGTGACATTTGATGCTGCAGAGCTGCAATTAGATTTGCGCCGACGCTAACGTGATACGGAATTGAATGACTCGCGTGCATTGTCGGGACGATCAAAGTTCGCAAATAACTGATCGTTCGAATTTGGCCTTACTCTTTTTTGCAGTTAATTTAGGAATATTTCTATTCAACTGTATTAGTAACATTATTGTTAGTTACAATCAATAAACACCTCTCATGGTAACTTGAAACAAGTTAAAACTAAATAAGTCATTTGGAAAAAGTCTCTAAATAGTATAGTGAAAATGATGTGTACGTGTGGACCATTTACGATTTTTTTATTTATATATTTTTGGAAATTCAGAGCGTTAGTTAAAATGAAAACTGAAATTATGATTTTACTTAAAATACCAATTCTTATTTATTTTACATTGAAAGTTTAACATATGTTTCTATAGCGAATCAGTAAAACTGCAAATGTTTGTTTTCAATAAAACGTAACTTTATTCATATATATTTGACCAGTTTTTTGATGTATTGGTAATTTGTTTGAAGGGACAAATTTTAAATGTGACACATACTTTTATCTTTTAGTCAAACGTTTTTATATTTATATGGTCATTAATTTTTTTAATTTCTAAATATGTAAAACTTTATAGTTAAACTTGAAAAATGCGAAACATGATCATATTTTTGTATGTGCAGTGATTTTATATAATTAATTATATAATTAAAATATATAAAAAATTTAACATTCATTAATATATATTTTAAAATATTTATAATTAATTGCTGATATTTAATTATTATAAGAAAATTTTGTAATGTTTTATCTTTATTACGTTTTTTAAAAATCTTTTTAAAATTGAAATAATTGTAATTCTTTATATACATTTACATTTATAATTTATAAATCAAAATCTGAAAATGAAGAAACAAAATTTAAGGATTATCGATTTTTAAATCATTTTAATCTATCTAATAACTCTATAAGACTACCTTAAAACATTTTTAGTGTATTTTCAGAACAAGTCCATGTTGACAAAAGTTAAAACTAGTAATGTTTTTTTTAATTCTTGATCAAACCTTCTTTATAGTATTATACCAAATATGAAAGCAAAATAAAGTTTTGAATTTATAACATTAAAAATTGTATTATGGAAAATAATTGCCTAAATTTAATAATTAAAAGATAATAATGTTTTTCAAAGTAGATTTGTTCAGTTTTTTTTTTCGAAAACCCACAGAATATATAGCACAAAATTTTGAAAATGGAATAACCATATATGAATATATTTGTTTTTTTTTTTTTTTTCAAATTTGAACAGTAACCCGGATACTTGTTTCACTATAGGCTAGTTAGATTTTGGATTAGTCTTTTTGCGAAATTTAATATCAGTTTTAATGCTTTTCTTTTTTTGACATAAAATAAGCCAATCTGGCACCGTGACGACACATTTTACGTGTACAAGGCGTAAACAATGAAAGAACAAATCTAAGCCATCTGGACGTTTTCTCCTGTCGCCTCGCGTCATCAGAGCCACATGTAAACTGAAATTCAATCTCAGAACAAGTTACTTTATACCAAGTTTGAATTGCCAGTGTAACAATGTGGAAATGTATATAGTATTACTGAATACTTTATGCTTTCATAGTATATCTAATCTCTTGCCACTCTTCCTCTCTCGCTACTGTCTTTCCCCATTGCAAGGAACAATTAACCAAATTTGCATTATATCTTTATCAAATTACAAGATTCGTATTATCGATAAAATTGCCAATTTGGGGTAACGGGACATGTCACGAGGGAAAAGAATTCGAATGAGAAGGGAATGAACGAGCAACGCATGCTCATTTGATGTCAATATTTCTAACATACTGCCTAGTAGGGGAAAAATAACGAATTGACGGAGCGATGATAAATTTGCTATACTTGAAGAAATTATTAAGGACGATCGAATTATTCTAATTTCGTTGGCATTAAAATATAATAAATAGTATCTGGGAAAAAGATTCGAAGGGATTTATATATAATTATAGGTACCCATAAATTCAGACTAATGAGCAGAAAAAAAGAAACTCAACTTTTTTCTTCTCCATAATTTTCATCCGTTTGAGAAGAATTAAAAATTTTCAATTTCTAGTAAACAATTTTGTATAGGTCTGCTTAGACCATTAAGTCAATAAATAAATAAACAATTTTGGCAAATTTAATTTAGCTAATTCATTTTTTGTACATAATGAAATAATAAAAAAGTTACTTTTCAAAGATGAAAGAATCACGAAGTGTATTATGCAACCCAGTTCCAGTTTTTTTGCGCTAAATGCTTTCACTCAACGCGAAGTAAACTGATTTGCAAGAGAGATTATGTAATATTAAAAATTAAGTTTTATTATGAACATAATAAAATTAATTAGATGGAATCATGAGATTCAATTTTGTGAATTAGTTTTCACGATTAACATCAAATTCTAACTCAAATCATTTAAAAATTAAAAAACCTGGCCTAAAATTGTTTTTTCAGACTTTACAATTTTGTTTAGTGCACAATGTTGCATAAAAGTTACAACTTGATTTGATTTTTGGCAAAGTAAGTTCTCATGTATATTCTATTTCTTGTTTGATTCAATGGTTGTATAAAAAAAAGTATGTCAAATTGAAAAAGAATGCAATGCACTTGGTCTTAATTTATTTAGAACAGATTGAAAAAAATTGTGCGATTTGAGTCAAATTTAATTGTAATCAGAAAGGCATATCAAATTTAATTGTAATCAGAAAGGCATATCAAATTTACAACGCAAGATTAATTAATCAGCAAGATATTACAGAGAAACTAGATAAAAGATTAAACGGAGGGTTAAAATAAAATAGCAATCGGAAATGAGAAACAAAGTGGAATTGCACTCGAAGCCTGCGAAACTGTAACTTGATATCCATAGTACCGCCCCCTTCTACACATGTTTCGTGAAAAAAGAGGCAACTGCATCACATGATGTAACACACTCGATCAATTATTTTTTATTTCATATAAAACCTTTCAACTCTCTCTTATTTCCTTTTTATTTATTGTTCCAAAAATCTCAAACAACTCAATAATGTTATAAACAAAATATATGCACTGAAAAAAACGGTCTGAGTGGTTTTCTAATATCAACGACGAAATTTTGTTAGTCTTGACAGTGAAATTCGATTCTTTTCAGTCATCATTCATACAAAACTTTAATTATCTTTTGTGCAGAATGTTCCTCGTTGGATCACGCCAATTTATTAGCTGCATTGTTCATATTACGTAAGATATCGAATTAAAATAAATAATTCATGCATTCAACCTGGCTGTGCGCAACAAATGATAGGCGAAAGTTCATGTGCGACTGCATAGGCGTAAAAGGGCACAGATGGCCGCCCCAGGCACTTACCAGTTACATGGTTATTTCCCCATGCCTACCGGTTCTGTCAAAAGCTGCGTATCTGAGGGGTCTTGGCTGCCCACTAACCATATTTATTTACAGAGTAGTTAAATTTAGCAAGGTACCGAGGATGATAGATAAGTTAGAATGCCCTCAGGCTCTCTTCATGTCGTATCGAAAAAAAGAGAATGCAACTGGTACATATGCTGTTATAATGAAATTAAGAAATTCGAGAGCACTCTAAAAGTTTATGCAAAATTAAAATATTTTGATTATTTCGTGCTAATTTTGTTCAAACTATAAACTTTGTTGGACCCGCCGGCTTTATAAACTTAATATTAATGACGTTAATAAGATGCATAAATAAAATTTATTTTTTCAGTTACAATAGTTGAATCGTTATTTTGATTTATCCGCTGTTCTCAAGTTTTCCGAATACTTTAACATGATAACAGGAATTAAACAGGTGTAATAGATGAAAGGATTGCTACTTTAAATGAGAATTCATTGCAAATTTTCGACGAAATATTAGTCTTCCACTCGGCAGCAGTAAAATATATATACTCGTGCGTAAACACAAACTTCTTTTATTTAGTTCTGCATTAATATTGAGAGATTGTAATGAGAAAGCAGAAAGTTTGTAATCAAATTATGAAACAATCAAATTGAACAAAGATATATTGGCTTGATGGAAAAATAAATTATTAACAAGATAATTAAATTGACACATATGAACATTTTAATTTCGCCAATGTAACTTTTTGAAATAAATTGTTTTTTTTTTAATTTTGATCAACGTTTGTAAATAAATAATTAATGAAAACTGAATAAATTTAATTTTGTATGCTTATTTTAATGATTATAATGAATCTTCGAAGGTTTGGCGAAGTAAATAAGCCGAAAGCGGCAGGATGATTGAAGTATTAATTTGATTTTGAAAACATTCACCTCTTATAACGTATAATTTGCAACAGACATGCGTCATTTACTGCGTAATGTAAGTGGAATTAATCGAGACTTAATTACGACAGCAGGAAGTACTTGTTGCAGTACGCGTGAGTTGTAAGAGAGTGTGTTAAGGGTGTAATAAGATTCCCTTTAATGGCGTTACACGCCTCATTGCAACTTTCAAAGTCCAAAGTTTGCAAGACTTTGTGCTCTATTTGAATTAACTTCAGGTTAACTTCATGGATGGACACTTGCTGCGATCTTTCGGTTCCAATAATTCGTTCAATGGGCAACTGTTAATCAAAATCTAATCATATAAATATCTATATCTACTTTATATCTTGTGTGGCTTCACTACTGTAATTTGTGTATGATCTTTTTAAATAGGACGTTTTTAGTACCTACTTTTTAGTGTCTCTCTTGTTTTTTAAATGAATTAAAAAGTAGTAGTTTTTGCTGTGATTGATTCTATCATTCAACATTTTGCAAGTAGCCAAAAAATCTTATGATCATACAAGTTTTTTTTCACGTAAAAGGATGGACAAGTTTTTGTCACTGGGAGAACATGTCTACGTTTTAAGAATCGATTTTTGTTTACTTGTTGGCTTGAATAAGTTGCTCAAAATTTGTTACCAGTTGTGCTAAAAAATGTTTTCAGGCAAGTTATTCAGGCTAGCGAGTAAATGAAAATTGATTTTCAAAACACAGAAATGTAACAACGAACACCGACTACCTCCTCAACATATAATTAAATTGTATTATTAATTTTATTTAACAAATCTAATAAATGTCGGTAATGTCGGTATTTGACACAGTTTTGAGTATAATATATTTAATTTTGATTGGCATTTCAAAATAATATGTGAAACAACTAAACATCTTGATAAGTTTAAATATGCTTTATTACTGCACAGAATCTATAAGCAAGTATTTTTTGCTTCTTACGTATTCTGTCTGTGTTTTTTCTCGCTTACTAGGAAGTAAGAATGTAAAGAAGGAAGATCCTTTTGTGTAATAAGAGAACTAAAAGCAGGATACTTTATAGATTCTGCTATAAAAGATATAGATGTTTTACATTTTATATCAATAAAAAGTGAAAGATATTTTGCATAATGTATTGACAAATAATTTTGGTTACCATTTATGAAGTTAAATACAAAGTGTGTAATTGTTTTTTACTTAATAACAAAAAAGAAAATTTATTTTAACCTGATATTAGATAAAAAAAGGAGGTGTACTTATATGTCAAACTTTATAATTGTATCACTTATTAATTCGAAAGATATTAAATAAATTGAAATTCGTAATCAGATGAAAGCGACTTGATGATGAATAAATGAATGATTGTTGTATAAATTGAATGTTTTTGATGTTTCAAACTTGATTGGAAACGTTAAAAGAAAGCAACCTGTCATAATATTTTCATTAATAGTTTGTGAGGGACGAAATCATGAAAAAGTGAACCAGAATATATATAAGTAGCAGAAACGATAATGAAACAAGAAAAAAGTTGACAGACGAATGGAACAAAACAGGAATTCCAATGACTCTTCGCCTGCGTACTTGCAGTACTTTCATAATACAGCAAGCCTTCTTGCGACTTTATATGGAGGGACGCCTCGGTGGGTGGTCCAGTATTGGACAGTAATTTATAAGAATTGTATCGAAAAAAAAGATTTATCTATGAAATACCATCATTTAATAACACACTTGTTATATGAAAGTTAAAAATAACACGATAAAAATATAGACCAGCAATTTTTTGTTCTCTAAAAAACACACATTTTTTAAACTAGTTTTTAGAATCAAGTTCAGTTGCATGCGACTGTTGAATGGCTTTACATTTGTTCGAATTTCACATGTTTAGATATAGAAAAAGTTGGATTTATGTATCACAAGTTTTTACTTGATTTTATAAATATATAATAGCAATATGCTCGACACATATGCATAAAACTAAAATAAAAAAATTCTATGTTCGACATTTTTTGAAGAAGGTCGATCGATGCCTCGAGATTTATGCGATTGATTCAAAAGGAGTAGAGTGACAGTACAAGGAAGCGCTCTTAGTCCTAGCGGCTGTTTGTCCCTGGAGGTTTCATTCCCGAGAGATACCCGTGTCCGAAGGATCTCTATAAATTTGCATGTAGAATGCTCAGTCGCATAAGTTTCGTCTTTCTCGAAACGAGGGGTTGAGTGTACCAAAGTCAGAAAAAGCTCTAAACTAACACATACGTACATATCCATAAGGTTATATAAATGTTTCCATATACGTTATATCAATGTTTCTAATGTATAATTATTTTAAATATTTAAAAGAACTACAGTATAACATTTTTAGAATCAATTTTTAATTGTATATTTGAAATTTAAAAGTAGTATTTGAAATTTAAAATTAAAACAAAAACACGACTTTATAAGTTTATATGGATTTACTAGATACCATGTGTGGACATGTGTTTCATTATCTGTATGTTATAGATTTGAAGAAAAATTTTTTTTGACTTTTTTAATAATTTATATAGAAAGAGAAAAGTGTTTGAAATTCATTTTGGATAGCATTATAAAAAAATCATCCCTTTTATATAAGGTGTCTTTTGTGAAGAAAAATCCATACCATATGAGATAAGACCAGTGACTTGTGTCATAAAGCTGAGAGCATCGGTTGAGCACTAATGTTTGACGATCTATACGAAGTAATTGAGTTGGCCACGCGACTCTTCATGCTAACCCTCGTTTAGATTCATGCACATAACATTTTACCCTTTCTCCCAGATGCAATCCAGTGTGTTAACCACCTGTTTTAAAGTGTTAACCCACTTATCGTGAAAATGAGAATAAATTTATTATTGACCATGTGAACATAATTTGTTAAGTTCTTCCTCATTAAGTCGTATCATTCTATTCTAAACTTTTTTATTGTTAAATTTAACATCATTTTACGATTTAAAAAGATTTAGAAACCAAAAATTTTGGAACATTTTTATAATTTGCATGTTTTTAGAATGTAGATTTTTATACATTAGTGTAGTGCTGAATGGTAAAATAAAAAATTATCATTTACAAATCAAAAGAAATCAATTTTAAAGAATAAACTTTTTCGAGCAATCACAATAGTCAGTAATTATATTTGCAATGGCTTTTGCACTCATCCAGATAAAATATACCGCAGTGAATTATATATTAGGTAACATACGGTAGATGGGTAGAAGTAGTTTTGTGTACCCCAATAAAATAAATTTTACCACCTCCAGTAGTATCATCAACTATACTGCACAAGGGTGACTGGTACACCCTTGATTTGTTTGATCTCGAGTTCTTTTTTTCGCAAAGCAAATATTATATTTTCTTTTAAAAAATTCACGCAATTTCGCATTGTCAAAACAATTGATTTACACAAATCTTGCATTGAAAATAAGACCATATTTTGGATGATGAGTACATTTCATGTTGACATATTACCAAAAGCACTTCAGTTTTTTTTTCTGTGAAAAATTATATACAAAATCAATTTTAAAAGCTGAAAATATTTATGTTAATTATAAAAGTTGTATTAACATTGTTACTACTATTGTTTAAATATTTAAACTTGATTGTGGTAATTATTTTATTTAGTTTGTTGTTGAAACTGTGATAACAAAGTTTTGATAAGTTAGTTGATTTAATAATTCTTATGCAAACACTTAATCAAAATAAATTAAGTGATATAGTATGGCTGCGTAGTTCGAGATATAATGACATTTAGAATTATCTTCTGTGTCTCCATATGAAGTACCCTCTTAGTCGCCAGCGAGCCGTAACGCTTGGCATCTGTTTCATGATCTAAAATCCCTTTTCTAAGAGTTATCGTAAATGCAAGGCTTCAAAAATATCAACATGAAAAGTATATGACTTCTATAAAATATTTTGATAAATGCACTTGTCCCATTTTTGTTCAGAATAAATTTTACTTTCTGATAAATTAATTAAAAGGTACACAATCTTTTTGAATTTCTGAATATACAAAATATTCAATTTATTTGTACTTGATGATTTTAATTTAGTTTTAAAAAAATTAAAGGTTGACTTTTATATTTTTTTAATTAAATACAAATATTAAGACTAATTTCAAAATTATAACATTTAATTTGACAAATAGTTTATTCATTTATGTTTTAGAAATATTTATAAGATATAATTTTTTATGTTTAGTCATGAATTGATATTTATCGGATAATACAATAAAATATTCAATACTTTCTTAGTTATTATCACATTATGAAAGAGAATTTCATAGCTATCAAAGTGATATTATATGTCAGTAGTTATTACTGTGGTTTAAAACAGTTATGTACTCGTAAAGACGGTCTGCGATGCATAGTCTCACCGCTGTATTTTATGACTTATCCATAGCAGTGTACCAAAAGTATACTTTTTTGTTTTTTTTATAACGAATCTGACGAAAAGTAATACTAGTTTGATTTTGTTTAAAGACACATATTTCTCTGCTCAAAAAATTGTAGTTGAATGGTTAGAATAATAAATATTCAATATTTAAATTTAATAAAAATTGTCGATTTATTCGATTTTATTTATTTAAATCTGAATTGTTTTTATGTAAAAATTATGTGACTTTCATGAAAAATATATTTCTCGCTTTTATTATAAAATTAATAAATCTACATTAAGAGATTTATTTGAAAGATTTTAAATCGAAAAGTTTTATCTAGAAATTAGATTTTTTTATACATTGTTTACTAAAATTGTAAATAAAAAATTTTAACCAGCTCTCATCTCACAATTCTTGGAAATAAAAATTCGAATAAAAATTTCTGCCTTTCTAGTTTAAATTTGTCAGATTAAATTTTTATTTACATCTTTTTGGTTCAAATGTAAATATCCTTTCGAATTTTAGTTATGTTGTTAAATTTTAAGTTTTAAAGTATCATTTTTACATTAGCAGCAAAATAATTTAAAATTTTCAATCAATCGTTAAAATTATCGATTTTAAAAAATTATCTACATTTTAAAATTTTATAATCACTTTTGTTACATAAAATTTGAGTTAAATTTGCAATATCTTTTACAAAAATTGTATTACCTCTAATTGTACTTTTGTCAATAATCTGTTTTAAAAATGTACATATTTTAAACATTAAATTTCTTAGTTGACTGGATTTATAAAATCATATTAGTCAAATCGATAATTTACTTTTAAAAGTATACGTTTGATTTAATTTATTTTATAACAAAGTATATGCTCTACTTTAAATTAGTGGCTTTATAATCAATTGATGTCAAGTCGTCCGATCCCTGAGATTTGACAAACATTTAGAGGCCGTATAAATAATTTTGATAGCTGATGTAAAACTGGAATGAGCGGAAAAGATTTTACGAATATTCTGTCCAAGTGAAGATCAATAGCGATTTTTCACTCACTTAGTCTGGTGCACATCAATATGCATTAAGCTGATCGGTTTTACCTATTGCTCCTGCATTTTGCAAGAGTGAAACCAACAATGTGGCCGAAGAAAAGAATAGACAATCACGTCAAGAATGGGAAGAGATGCCACGATTGTACACTGTAAAATGCTATTTTCCACTTTGTCAAACTTTCACTCATTCAAACAAATTACAGTCAACTTTGCTAGATTTTATAAAACAGATTATTGAGAGATATTCCTTCTAAAAAAAATTCGCTTCAGTATTGGAGTCGTTTTAAGTAGCTAAAGTAACCGTAAGAGAATAAAGCGAAAACCTCAACTACTACTAAAATTGTCTGTGGCTTACACAGCACCCGAGGGTGTATTTAGAAATTTGCTGTTTCCTCATCCCAATGAAGAAATGTACCGAAAATCGTAGATATTCTTATATAATCAATATATTTTCAATTTTTATTCTTATTTTTATTTTTCCTTCGCAAAAAAGTGGACGCAAAAAAAGTTTGCTTTAAATTATGAAACAAATCTTTGGAGTGTGATAAAAATGTATTTTGTAAGATATAATCGAAAAGTTGTACGAAAAGTTGAAGCAGAGCAAGACAAAAATTGAGATTTTATTCTATATTATATTTTTTTATTATTTATGGGAAATTGAACACTTAAAAATGTCAAATCATAAAATATTGTCTTATAAACCAAAGTTGTGTATAATTTTATCGTAAACTCTTAAAGTAACTTTTGTTTTTTTTAAAGAATTTGCAAAATATAATTTTGTAATAAATACGTTAACTTTGTGTGAAACGAAAATTGGCTAAATATTTTTGTAACTTCTAATTAGAATTGTGGTTTTTCTCTCTTTGTTGTGTAGTCAATAGAGCTGTACAAGTGCTTTTGTTGCTGGTGTTTAAAAGACGTCATGGGGTGCAGCGTAAGGGTTTCAAACATTTGGAATCAGAGGGGCGGAGTCAGCAGTGAATCTGTAATATTTTTACTTTAAAACTACTTGAAAATGGGCCAATATAATTTTGATGTCAGTTATTAAATCTTTTTATTTTTAAAAGTAATTTTTTATGATAATTCAAAACTGAAAAAAGTAGTATTTTTCACGTGAGCTATAAAACACTCTTTTACAATAAAAATCGTATAAAATCAATTGTTTTATATTTTGTAGCTCACACTTTATTCCACAATTTTATTTCCGAAAAACACTTCTTGCTGACAAAGGAAAAAATTTGAACTTCACACCGGAGAGAGATCACTTCAATGAATCTACATTAAAACGTGCTTAGATTGCAAAGATAAGCGTTTTTATGGCTTTGATTTCATTCAAATCTCGAAAAACGTTTTTTTTTACTACAAAATACATTTTAAAGCTTTTTTATCTTGATTTTAAATAATCATTTTTTAAAAATAAACTTGAGACAAAAAATATATACATATAAAATTTTAAATGGGAACCCCAATTTTTTATTGCAGATTCCGATTCCCCAGAAAAAATTACATTAATTTCACCTACAAGTTTTTGTATTTCAGTCGACAGATGGCGTTGTAATCGACAAAAATCAAAATTGGTAACAATTTGTTGGAAAATAGGAATATCTCGAGAAATACGCATCGGATCGAAAAACGGAAAAATA
>JABFPM010001755.1:0-18834 GCA_022817325.1 Idris sp. 1 HC-2018
CGCCAGTGACTTACGATTCGCTTCGAAATATTCCTTACCTAAAGGCCTGCATCAAAGAAACACTGAGAATAAATCCCATTGCTATCGGCGTACTTAGAACAATGGCAAGTAACGTAGTTTTGGGAGGATACCAAATTCCAAAAGGGGTACGTTCGACTTTTCATCAGCTAAAAAACTCATTTATTGTTTTAATCTTGACTTCGTACCCTACCTTTCGAAATGACCTAAGATAAGAGCATCAAGTGTAAAGTATAAACTTTGTGATTTACAGACTGATGTAATAGCAGTCCACTCTGTGATTTCGAGGGACCCCAAGATTTATCCGGAACCATGCAAGTTCATACCAGAAAGATGGAGCAGAGACAGCACGGAAGTGCCGGTGGCTAAGGAGGCTCACCCCTTTTCTTACATGCCATTCGGTTTTGGTCCTCGCACCTGCATTGGTCGACGATTTGCAGAACTTGAAATGGAAACTCTAACTATGAGGGTAATGAAATTAATTAAAGATTTTATTCCAAGTTTAGTGATAACAGGCATAAGCTCAATAAAACGGCCTACCAGTTATAATTAACGAAAACAATCATCACCACTGAAACTAATGAACTGTTAACCTAGCAATCTAGGGTTTCCACCTCTCCGGGTTTCAAAAGCAATCTCCGTGCTCCGAGTCAACGTTGAAGATCTCCGTGTTACTCTTAGTATTTTAAAAATGTATAATTTATTTTTATGTGACCTCCATAAACGACATACAGCCGTGACACAATATTGGCAAAACTGGGGAATTTTTTTTAAGGGGTGACATTTTAAGTTTCTTAATCAAAACATTACGGCAAACTTTTTATCACGAAGTATTCATGAATCATTTTAATTGCATTTTAATACCGTTATGAAACAAACTTATACAATAATTTTATTTAATAATATTATTACAAAAATTTAACATTTTTAATACGTGTTCAAAAAAACGATTGTTTCACGTAATTTATTTTTTTATAAAATATCTGAAAATAGGAATTCCAAATCGATGGCTAATTCTATTGAAGGAACAAAATCAAACGAACCAAAGAAATCTAAATCAGTAGTTGCTTCTAATGATGGACCAGAAGCTAAAAAACGAAAAATTCAATACATTTCATCATTTCAAAAGGACTGGTATTCCCATCCTAATTATCTTGACTGGATAAACAAAATTGATGAGTTTATTGCAGAATGTTCCAAATTGTATTGAGAAACACGATGAGAAAAAAGCCTTAAAAATCCATTTGGTAAGTGGTAATCATAAAAAAATGTCGAACTATTGCTTCTAATCAAATTATGACCACCTTTTTACGATAAAAGGAACATCAGAAGAACTTCAAATAGCAACAGCTAAAATTTCTTAAGAGTACCATGGAGTTTTTCATCACAACAGTTGCAATAGTATGGAACATTTAAATTAAATTAAACAGTAAAATTAGTGTATGATTGCTAAAAAATTGTGGTAAAACGAAAGCTGAAGCAATGACAGAGAACATTTTAGCTCCTAAGTCAGTAGAAATGGTTTTAAGCGATTTGAAATTCCGGAATTCTCTTGTACCATTTTCATTAGCAGCAGATGCTTCTAATATGCAAAAGCGTAGATTTTTTCCAATAGCTGTAAGATATTTTGATATAAATGCCGGAGAAATTGCGGAGTTCTTGATTTTTACCAAAATAACGATAATGTTTTTTCACTTTTGAATCATTATAATCTTGATATTAACCATGTAACTGCTTATACAGTTGTGGTTATGTGGAAAATCTAATCTTAAAGTTATTTGTTGATTTTTCTAATAGCTCACTCTTAAAAATATTATCTTGAGTCAAGAATGCAAGATTTTTAAGTACGTACGTTTTATACTAAAACGTATTCAATTCCGTTCAAAATGTTTTAAGTTTTGACAGAAAAATGATGTATTTTCAATCAAAGTTTTACATCAAGAATCTAATTCTTGAAACAAAACCGCAGCGGGGTCAATTTTGTTCGATAAAAAGCTAGTTCATATCGCCTCAAACAACTGGTACTGGCATTGTGTTTACGTTTATTTTGTATTTATTTTTATTTTTAAAAAATGGATAATTTAGTGAAATGGGGATTTAAAATTTAAATAAATATGATTATGAAATTTGAAAAAAACATAATATAAATTCTAATTTGGACGCTAGCTGCACTATTAGTGAAAAATGTATATGATTTAGATTCTCATAATTTTATACTGAGTTATAATAAAATATGACTGATTTACTTTATATTTTATTTAATTCAACCTTGTATTATTTAAATACTTGATAGGTTATGGAATTCCATTCCCTTATTTATGATTAGCTTTACCCAAGATTTAAAAGTTTTAAGTCAATCATCTTATTACTTGTTTCAAAACTGTCTCATTTAAAACCTTATAATTCTTGACTCAAGATGGTCTAGATTTGAAGCTATTTTAAGTATAACGCATTACGTATCGTTTTTGACTCAAGAATTGCCATTTTTAATCAAAACCTACGTTTTAAGAGTGTTTATAAAAATGGTTATGTTTATGTTTTTTTAATGATGGAATGTATAGTTTGTTTACAGAATAAATACATTTCTTAACAAACACGATTGAAGAAAAATTTTTCAAAATATTTTAGTTTGGTTTGCATTGATGTTTAATATTTGTCCAAATATTGTACAATATGATAATTTAATTTTGATCTGTATAAAATGAGTAATGTTTTCACCATATTTATTTAATATTAATGAATAAAATAATATGTTATTTCATATAAATTTATAATAAACATATTAACATCAAAATTTTATATAAAACCTGAAAAAATGATTACATGCTTTGCATTTGACTTTTTTGAGGTTCGATTATATTCATAATTATTAATAATATTATTCTACAATTAATATATATATATAATAATAATAATATATAATTCTTAAAATATGTTTGTTTGTCTGTTTATAAGTCGAAAACTGATGATCTATTTAATAAACGGATTGAAAAGGGTTCTTCAGCAGCTTATTCTGAGTGTCTTAGGCTATTAAAAATAATAGCAACAATTTTTCTTTTTATTATTTTTATATTTCTATTTTTTGGGTGATTTTGGGGTGATTTCGAAGTGACAAGTGGTGATATTGGGGTTATTTCTGTGATTTTAAGATGTTTCTGGAATATTTCTGGGCAGATATTGGAGCCATTCTACAGTGAAATTGTTGTTTTTCTAAAGTCATTTTGGGGTATACAATTTGATTGTTCTCCATTTCTTTTATATATAAGCCTTTGTTGTCTGTCATTATCTATTTGAAAAAATCTATTACTTTTATATTGAATTATTTAGGGTTATACTAGGATTACTTTGAGGTCATTTCGGATTCATTTTATAACTTTTTTGGCGTCTTTTAGGGCTTTTTCAGGATCTTTTTGGGTTCATTTTAGATTCTTTTTGAGGTCTTTTTAGGACTATTGTGGGCTCTTTCTGGAATTGTTATAATTCTTTTTTGAGGTTTTTCCAGAATATTTTTGGAGTTATTTTGAAATCATTCTAGGATTATTTTGAGGTTATTTGACGATTCTTTTTGTACTTTTTGAGGTTATTCATTATTCTTTCTGAGGAAATTTGGATTCAAATTGGGATCATTTAGGGGTTTTTGTAAGACCATTTTTAAGATTTTTGAGGTATTTTGAAACCATTCCAGAGTCTTTCTGATGTACATTTGGTGTCATAAATAAGGATTATTTAATGGCTATTTTAGGATCATTTCTAGGCCTTTTTGGAATAATTTCAGGACTATTTTGTAGCCCTTTTGAATTTATTTTAGGGCCTATTTGAGATTGTCTGTCGTTATTCTAGAGTCTTTCTGAGGTTTGTTTTAGGTCTTTTTGAGATTATTTAAGAGTTATTTTGAAATCATTTAATAATTGTTATTTTGAGATTTTTTAAGTGTTTTGATGTCCTTCTGGGTTAGAGTGGTCCTTATTTGGCAAAAATGTTCGATTTTACGGACACCCCCTAAACTTGATTCAAATGTAAAAAAAAAGAAAATTTCCGGTTAAGGGCCCCATTTTTTCAAAATAACCCGTGCTCCACGCCATTTTTTTAATAGCAAAAATTGCGTTTTTCGGTTTTTCGACATTTATTTTGGTGTTCTAAAATTAGTTTATTCTGAAAGTTCTTTTGAACTTGAAAGTTTTTTTGTTTTTTAGTTCGAAAAGTGCTTCTTTCAAAGATTTCTTACAAAATTTCGAATATATTATTATAGAATATGTGTTTTCTTTTGATATTTGTGTTATTAACGCTTAAATTAAAAAAAAAAAGAAAAATTTATTTTTTAGTATCAAAAGAAGTTTGTTCATAAATAATCTAAATTGTCAAATTTTTCATCTTGAAAATGAGTCATTTTGAAAGTTATGCAATGCACTTTTAAGATGTTATCATTAGAAATTTGTTTTCATTTCATATTTACATGTTGTTGAAGACTAAATGTCGAAAAACCGAAAAACGCAATTTTTGCTATTAAAAAAATGGCGTGGAGCACGGGTTATTTTGAAAAAAATGGGGCCCTTAACCGGAAATTTTCTTTTTTTTACATTTGAATCAAGTTTAGGGGGTGTCCGTAAAAGTCGAACATTTTTGCCAAATAAGGACCAACCTATTCTGGGTATACTTTTTTGACCATTTTGGAATCGATTGGGGATTCTTCAGAGATCATTTTGGAACAAATTAAGGTTCATTCTTAAGTCTTTTTAGAGTAATTTTAAGACTATTCTGAGATCATTATAGCGTCATTCGAGAATCTTTCTGGGGTCTTTCTGAAGTAATTATGGAATTATTTTTAAGTTTTTTTGGGCATATCCTTGAGTTTTTTTTTCACTTGCTAAATTTCTGTTTATGATTTTTTTCAAAATTTGTTCAGATTAATTTCTGAAGTCTTTCCGAAGTTATTTTTGTATTATTATAAGGTCATTCAAGATTAGTGGGAATGTCATTTATGATTTTTCCGAACCCTTCGAGATAATCAAAACAACTCGTTAGTCTGGTGGAACAATGTGCAAACTCGGCTTTTGCTGCAAAAATGTGCAATCTCGCGTGACTTATTTATTAACTTTAATTTATGTTGGTATCGTTGCGCGGGAATTCAACATTTTTGATTATTCAAAAAAAAAAAATATTTAGAATTAAAATAATAAAATTCATGATTTTTAAAAATATTTATGTTTTATAAAATTTAAACCAAGATTGACCTTACCAAAATAATATGAAATTCTAATACACAATAAAATACAAGGGTTTTCTATAAATATAATTTATTTATATTACAAAGTTAATTTTAAATTACCGATGTGTAATTATCATATTAGATTTTTGAAATCGGTTTTTGCAACTTGAACATAAATATTTATGTTTGTTAAATATGATTTGAGTGATATGCCAACTGTGATTGATATTAAGAAAAAATCTTTAGATTTTACAAAAGTTATTTCACAATTATATGAAACGTCATTGCCTTTAAAAGAAGATAAATTGAAAGATTTCAAAGATCTTTGCAAAGACAATGTAATTCCGGTAGAATACTGGCAGTTTTATGGTGTGACAGAAGTATAGCTCCGCGTTTTGCAGCTTTTATTTCTAATCTTTTCTGTAACCTTTTTTTCAGTCTTCTAAAAACCAAAGATAATACACATAGATTATTATTAATAAAGTTATTTAGTATTAAGTTACTACGTTTGGAAATTTAGGCTCGATACAAAGTCTAATATGATAATTACACGTTGGTAATGTAAAATTAACTTTGTAATATAAATAAATTATATTTATAGAAAACCCTTGTATTTTATTGTGTATTAGAATTTCATATTAATTTGGTAAGGTCAATCTTGGTTTAAAATTCATAAAACATATAAATATTTTTAAAAATCATGAATTTTATTATTTTAATTATAAATATTTTTTTTTTGGAGAATCAAAAATGTTGAATTCTCGCGCAACGATACCAACATAAATTAAAGTTAATAAATAAGTCACGCGAGATTGCACGTTTTTGAAACAGTAACCGAGGTTGCACATTGTTCCACCAGACTGACGAACATTTTTTGATACATAGAAAATGGTTTTGCTGTAATATTCATACGAAAAAAATAAAAACATTTTTTTTAACCCATTCCCATTGATGTCATGGCGGCGTTGATATGAACAGCTAATCAGCGGGCCAATTATTTCTTTCTAATAGAAAAGGACAGATAATTTTTCGATTTTATTATTGGTCACACACACTAGTAGAGAATTGTCATTTTAACAACATTTGGAGACGATTAACGGGAATTGGTTAAACCGTTTTCTGATATTAATGTTCAATTTAGTATTATATTATTATTCATGTACTTATTACTGTCAAGTGGTGGGATAACTGAAGTTATTGGTGGGGGAACCAGAAACCTGCGCCAGTACAATCTGTCCAATTCTGACTGGTGTCAGTTAACGTAGAACTCGTAGTGTGATGGAAACCTCAAATTTTATTTTTGAGTTTAGCACACTTTTTTTTTATATAAATTATTTCTTCTTCAGATTTCGCAGGTAAAATTTATTTTCAAAAATTGATTTATTATTTTAGATTTAACAGTTTTCTTAATAATACATTTTATTTCTTGAATTTAATTCTATAAATGACGATGCAAAATTTATATAGAAAATAGATCCCAGTGGAGGTTGCGCGATCGGATTTTGTATATCATTTGGCTCTGATAAAGGCCGATTTTAATAAATTCGGTAATCAAACGTCAAGAACATTAGAAACATCAGGCTGAGGTCGATTTGCTGCATCCATGATCGTTATAAGGAGCTGGCTCAAAGGATAGCGAATATTATCATGATGCCGTGCATACCTTAAAAACCACAGAACACTTGCAATATGTATATATATTGAGTAATTGATCCACTCAATGCACAGCATTGTACAATTCTTGCTTCAATTTGAAATGTTTTAATACTTTAAAAAGTTGAAATATGATACATAAAGTAACGATAGATAAAAAATAATAACCTCTTAAACTAACTCTTTCAACTATTATTCGTTTTTTTGCACATAAGCTTATATGCATGTTAAATAACTTGTATAACTTGCCTCTCATGGCTGCCGAAATTATGCTATTTCTTTAAACCTCTGTATCTCAAAAATTGTTCATTTTTCAGCTTCGTGCCTATGAGACTTTTTGATCAGAATGTTTTAAATTACAACATATCCGAAATTCAGTCAATTTGACCGGGATCCATTTTCTATAAAAAATTTTTGTTGTGCGTCGTATTTTAATTTTTTTTTTCAGAATTAGACGATATTTTATTCTTTGGAAAAGTTTATAAATTTTTATTCTCAAAGATTAAATAAAAATTATCTTTTTTTTATGTTAGTGCATTTTTTTTTTTAAATATTATTTGTTGATTTTTGTTTAGATTCAAATAAATGTTTATTTTCAGGTTTTAATTATTCTTCTTTTATTGATTTTATATGAAACATTTCAAATTTAGTTTTAATGTTTAAGGATTTTATTTTCAGAAAGTATAATCTTGTTTGTTTTGTAAGTTTATTATTTACATTTAAATAATTCAATAATTTCTCCAATCTATAACAATTTTTCATTCGTATTTTGTTTCGAGTTTAGACAGTATTTTCAGAGTTCAATTATTTATAGGTTTGGCATCTCAGAATTATTCGTAATTTTATTATATTGGTATATTGGCTCTGAATGATATGACATTTCTAATATTTTGTTGGTGTAAATTTTCGATGTATCGTAATATAGATATTGAGTATTTTTTTAATTAATGCTAGGGTAATATTGTACAATACAGTATCAACAACATAATGATAATAAAATTGAAAATCACCCTTGTTTTAAGGTTACAAAGTTACAGTCATTTAACGTTTTATTTTAAGGTTGATTAGACATTTAAAAGACTAAAATTAAAACTATTAATATTACTCAGTCAACATCATTAAATTATTATTTATTATATGTCTTGAAAATAAGAAATAAAATAACTTACACTTAAAAACTAATTTGAAAAATCGAACCGTCAAGATTGGATTTACAATATTTTTAATGAATCTTTAATATGCAGAGAGGACCTTTGGCTTTAATATTGATATCACATGGTTTTGATAATATGAACTTCTTACTTAAAAGATTTAACTTTTTTATGTATGGTTTTAGGGGAAATTTATTTAAATTCAGTATTTCTTGGGGGAGAAATACTGCGCGATTTTGACGTAACCTTAACAATAAAGTTGTTTTTATAGGTTTTGATATACATTTTTTTTGGAAAGAATTATTTAAAATATGAACAAAAAATTTATATTTAATATTATTGGTAATGAATATTTGTGAGCGAGGGTTCAATAAAGATGTTATTTTTGTTTTAATTTTTAATTTTATGAACAGTGTATTTAATAATTCTATTCATTTTGTTTATGTTCATGTTAAAAATTTAAATTTTATTACAACAAATGAAATAAACTAATTTTTGTTAGTTATTATTTTTATAGAAGCAAATTTATATGAAATATATATATTAGGGTGCGCGTTAAATAGGCAAAAATTTTTTTTTCGATTTTTAGTTTAAAAAAAACAATGCCTATAGAGCAATTTTGATTTTTTAAATTAATGTTTAAACCTTGTTTTTATTCATTAATTAATATATATAAATAAACATAAATAAACATAAATATATATGTATTATATGTTCGTCCATATGTGTTTATAATATGTACACATATATATGTACTCCATATATTGTATATTAATGTAAATATCATAATTTTTAATAACCAGTAATTATATTACGCGCGTTTTTCTTAGTTTCTTAATCATCAGTAGATGACACCGTTGCTTTTAAAGTAATTTATCTGTCATTTAACTTTATAACCTCACGTTTTTCTACAACAGTTAACAAAGTAAAATTCTTGCAACCTAGAATTTTTATACAAGCAAAGTTAAAATAGTAAGAAATAAACTCAAATAATATCTTGAGAGTGATAAAATATTTAGTGTGAGTTTTTTAAAACTTGTCCTTTATTTTTAAATTGACCAAATTCCTTCGCAACGATGAAATCATCTGAAAAAAAAGATGACATTTTTTTAATTGGAGAAGTAGAAGAAAAAATTGTGGGAGATCATTTACCGACTCTATTACAAGTTTTAAAAGTTCATTTCTTCAAAACTTGAAAACTGAAAGAATCTACTCAACAGAATACAAAATCTGTTATTAATAAAGTATTGAGATTCTGGAAGAAGGCACGTTTGCCAACCCACTAGCCCGATTATTGTATAAGAAAATTGACAGCAGAACTAGAAGACTATCGTAAAATAGTAAGAAATGAAGGAACACCAAGTAACGAAGCAAAAGAAAATGAGTTTTCTTTGAAATTAGGAAAATTGTTTGATGTTGCTAGTCAAAATGTTTTTTTAATTGTTAAAGATGAAAAAGAATTAAAGAATCTTTGTTGGATCAAAGAAAAGCTCAAAGCGTTATATTATTATTAGAAATAGAAGAACATTGAGAAATTCAAGAAAAAATTGAGATTGAAAAACAAAAAAAGTTTGCTTCGCAATTCGAGAAAAGTGAAGCAGAAAAAAAAGCTGAGTAAGTAGTTTATCAAAAATTCCTACGTATAGGCTATCTGCATGAAGATTAAACGCCAACTAGTAGAAACAATTTTTGACCTGTTGTTGCACATGGCGGTAAAATAAAAAAATTGAGATCGACTGTTTCTTTTTGAGTTAGAACCAATCACAAAATTTTTTGCGTCCATGTGATATCAGGACGATATCATGATATTCTTTTCATAAGTTGGCGTTGTATTTTTCGTACCCATAGTTTATAGTTTCGTTACCGGAGTTGCTTTAGAGCAACATATTTGATTTTTTGAAGTTTTTTTTTATTTAATCTAAGTAATAATAATTGCTTTAATTTTTGCTACTTATTTAAGTAAAAATTGACTTTATACAATACGTGTAAATATTTTCATTCCCTAAAATATGAAATATGAAAAATAGGCAAAACAACCGAAAAATCGTTTTTTGTCACATTTGTGTTATTAAACAAAGTAATTTCTGAAATTTCGTACGAAAATCAAATTTCAATCCTATAAAACAATTCGATATTGAAAAAGTTAAGTGTTAGCTTCAAATGTACAGAAAGATTTGTTAAACAAAAAATATTTTTTGATTATTTAAAAAATGTCATAAGCTCAAAAAATCGGTTAAATCAAAACATGGATTTTGCTGTTATATTTCCCATACAAAATTACCCCTAAAAATACAGTTTTTATAATTTATACTGATATCTTCATATAGCTAAAAAATACAGTACACACTTTCTTTAAAGGAACACACTACAAAAATGACTAAAATTGTTGTTTTTTAGCCAATATGATTAATTTGTTTCAATTTGATAGATTTTGCCTTCAGCCGAATCGTCTCATTTCAATTCCCCCAAAAAGAAAATAATTTCAAACTATATTTCCCGAATTTTCAGCACTCAAAATTGCTTATTAATAATAATAATAATAAAAACATGAATTTTTGAAAAATAATTTTTTTTAATTTTTAGATGCGTTGGAAAAATTTGAAACGAATTAAATTTAATTATAGATTTTAAGATACATTTCTGAGAATTTTGTCCGATTTTTTGGCGCCAAATTTGAATAAAAAACATATTTACATTTTAAAATTGATTTTTCTATAAGTAAAAAGGCGTCGGACTACTTCCATATTTTTTCTCAAAAGTTGTTTTATCAAAATACACAATATATATTATTTTCAGATTTTTTAATGCTGTGGGCGGAATTTACAAAAAAAACTTTTTTAAATACTTTCTTATAATACTTTTTTATTTTTTAATTTTAAATTTCGCGCCATAATTGAGAAAATCTCAAAGCTGGTTCCACGTCCTTTTTTCTTCATAACTTTTTCTGACGTGAGAGGTGGATTGACGAATCGATTTATTCGTAATATACTAATTGCTTGTAAACGACTTTCAGTGAGAGCTTTACATAAATTATATGATAAAAAAAATTATCGAACAAGATAGTATGACCATTGTGTCTTAAATTAGTTTCAGCAAATCGCAGAACACCTGTAGGGCCAACTCCAAATTTTTTCTGCAAATTTAGAAACCGTTTCTGGGGCCCATATGGGTTTGCCCACTTTGTATGTTGAGCCATGATGGGCCAATGTGGGATATATATTGAGCCCATATGGAACTGTAATGCCTTATCCATATGGTACCCAGAAATCGTTCTTTGTTGGGCTTAACTGAGGCCAATATGGGCAATTTTTACACCCCTGTCATCATAAATTGTGTTAAAACCTAGATAAAAGTACGTAAATTTTTACTAACGTAGATTGTTTTCTGTAAAACATTAACTTTAAAAAATTATGCAAATAAATTAATAAAAACCAACCTTTTTGAAGCATTAAATATAATCGATTACGTACTTTTTTACATATTTTTCTTAGATAGGATTAATCGTACAAATATAGTTTTAAGATTGTTAATGCTTATAGAAATTAGTTATAATTAAATATTTCAATTGGTTTATATAGATCCAGCAGATATATTTTGAGTTTTAATTATATTTAATAAATATATTTTCAGGGTCCCAGTCAGTTTGCCGCCAAGGCCAATTTGCCAACGAGGTCAATTAGCGACGGTCAGTTTGCCGATAAATAATTTGCCGATTAGGTGAATTTGCTGAAATAATTATTTTCAATGATTTTTATCATGATATTTATTATATTCAAATTGGGCAGCATATTTTTTGTCTCATTTCAATATAAATAAATTTTCATAAAAAATTGAACATAAATAAAATTGCTGTTAAAGTTATTATATTTACACGAAAGCATTGTTATATACATATTATGCGTTGACTTTAATATATGCTAAACATGATGTATAACAAAAGTTAATATATAAAATTATTTATGTTTAAATGAGACAAAAAGTATGCTGCCCAATTTGAATACAATAAATAGCATAAAAAAATCATTGAAAATAATTATTTCAGCAAATTCACCTAGTCGGTAAATTATTTATCGGCAAAATGACCATAGGCAAATTGTTGGCGGCACACTGACCTAGACTCAAAAATCATATGCACCAGCCTTGAGAAGATTTACCACATACTTTGGTTATTATCTTTAATCGAAAATTTAATTTTGACGTTTTTTTGCAATAAGGAGGTTATGTTTAAAGTAAATAGCAGAGATAATGCGAAAATATACAAATTTAATTTGGAAGAACTTATTTTATATATTTTTGAATTATTTTACAAAATGTGCAATAAAATTAACTTAAATAAAATACTTATGAATAAATAATTAATACTTATAATATAAACAATAAATTGTTATTATTGTTTTAAAAAGTTGGCATCCTGTTATGTTTAACATTGGAAAGGTAGGAATGATCCCCTCTCACCATTTGATTGTCCCTCCTTAATGTATCATAAACATTCATTTTAAGTATAAGTTTATATTTATTTTTTAACAATTTCATTTTCTTGTATTGACGTAAGTAATTATTTGACCGACAAACTTGAATGAATTTGAATATGATCCGTGGATTTCTTTTTGGAATTTGGATTTATCTATATGTAATACATACAACTATTGATTTGTAGTATTATCGCTATTTTGTTCAAGCTGACATATTTCTAGTATCAGCGTGAAAAGCTTTCATTTTCACATAAAACATTGTTGAAGAAAATTATATATATACATAAAAGCATGGCTAGTCACAATATTATAAATAAATATGGATAAGATAAAACAAGTATTCGAAGTACAGATGTTATGATAAAAGATTATTTTTACTCGAATAATTTATTTGAATTAATTAAATATTTTGTAACATATTTAATCTATTAAGATTTTGCTTTATACTTTTTGTTCTAGACAAACACGAGTTGCCATGCAAATATATTAGATACGATAGCCTCGAGGATATTAAACCTCAGGAACTAGGTTTCGAACAATTGGATTTTACGCCTACTGTTGTCTCGAAGATGAGGTAAGGAAAATATACTGTTTTATATAATCCCTTATCATTTTCATCTTTATAAACATGACAAAAATCATGATATATTTGTTTGTTATATCATTAATGATTTGAATCTAATTGGCTAATGCAATAAGAAGCTAATACTTTTATCTACAAATTTTTCAATTTTTAAAATAGACTTAACAATATAATCAGAAAATAATTATAAATCAACACATTTTCTATTTCAAATTTGTGTACCAACGTTATATTTAAAATTTTATCTTTATACCAAGCTCACATTTAATTATATCGATCCTTATTTAGAAATTTGTAAATTGCATTTTTATAATTCTCACAGAAGATAAAAACTTTGTATACTTATTTTCCCATTTCAGTTATATTTATTAAGTCTAAAATGCTAATTTAATGCAAAGAAAGATGTCCTTGACAATAAAGTTATTTATTAATTAAGAATAAACATTTGTTTAATAAGAAAACTTTACTCTAAAATTTTCTTCCAACAGATACATAGTACCAAATTTTATTAGATGTATACACTTTTTATAACTGCTTTTAAACTTTACCTAATATTTATATCATAAGTTTTGTCATAAACTACGTTTTTTGACAACTTGTGCAGCTTATAATAAATTATACCCATTTTAAGTGAAATATTCTTTTAGTGTGTACGCGTATCATTGCATTCAATAATTTATATTTAATTTTGTTATAATTTACTTGACGGAAGAAAAATAACTTTCATCTTTCAAAGTAAAGATCTTAATAATTTTTTTGTCACCCCTTCTCTTTAACTGTTTCAACATCTCAAGAATAAAAAGAGCATTCAACATCTTTTGTAGCGTTGCCACGAATAAACGCGACTACACATAGTGAGCTTATAATCTTGAAACAAAACGGCTACAAAGTAACAATAGAGTTTGTCCTGTCAACTCATCTCTTTTCTTTTGCAAAATTCGTGGTAGACTAAAAACCAAGTACGGACTTTAATAGCAATGACAAAGAGCAATACTTTAACTTATATAATAAGTTGTTACTTCCATTTCAATATAGTTAATAAAAATCGTTTATGTCCATCATATAATATTTTTCATTTTCATTAAGATATTAAAATAACTAAAATCAAACTTAATCAACGAAATGTATGAAAAATTTGAGGTAATTTGATTAACTTTGCACATATATGAATTTAAAATACATGACATATAATAAACAAAAATTAATTTCCATAAAAGAAAAGAAATTTTACTAGGATATACTATTTTACAACTAACAAAACTAACAGATTATGTGGTTTTGAAATACCATAGTTAAAGGTTTTGTTAGAAAAGCAAAATACACCCATCTCTGATCGATCAAATTGTCAATATTTGGGTCGTGTTATGAAGAGACCGGGGCTGTTATAAAAGTTCTTGTCCAATTTGTATTTTGTAGCAAGACCTATCGCCTACCGCTTATATTGAGTGGCGCAGTCGTTTTTACCTCAAAGCTGAATTGTTTGTGTTTCTAAAACCTTTCAATAAGAAGGATAGAGTGCTGATAATGTGCGTGATATAAAACATAGTAGTATTATGAAAAAAAATTACTAGAATACCCTTTATACTCAAATAAATTTTAAATTTTCTACTTTTTCAAATTACTGCATATGCATTTATTGGACATTAATATTTGCTAATGTCAAAATGAACAAAATAACGCTAACTTCACAAGTGGAAAACTTAAAGTAAAATTTTACTTTTTATAAGTGAATTCCACTTATTTAATTTTATGGGGTAGCACCCAACTTAATAGTAATAATTAAAATCAAATTTAGGAAAATCAAACTTAAAAAACTAAAAAAATCTTGCCGGTCGGTTTTTCAACGCTTTTTTGAATAATTATATCACACAAATACAAAAATTATAAATTAAATTAATTTATAAATAAAATTATTTAATGCAAACATTTAAGTGTATTGAAGTATTTAATGATCAAGATACTGCCATTTTTATGTATGAAAATATATTAAGAGATATGAATTTTTAAAAAAGGGCCGGTAAGATGTTTTAGTTTTTCAAGTTTTATATTTTCAAAACTATTTTTGTTGAAATTTAGTTTGTTTACATGTACACATGGAGACAAAAGATACATAAAAATTACGGTACCTTTCCCGTAAAAAGGAACGATTATGTCAAAAACAGAAAATTTACGTGTAGCATCGTAAATATTACCAAGAAATCACGTATAAGTATAAGTGAAAATCACGTAATTTTTACGGTACTACACGTGAATTTTCCGTTTTCGACATAATCGTTCCTTTTTACGGGAAAAGTATCATAATTTTTATGTATCTTTTTTTTCCGTACACAACATCTTGCCTTGTAATGATATCACTTTATTTGTTAATAAAACTTGTTTAATTGAACATGCCACTTGCCGTCCAATATTTACAATTAAAATTTAATTGTGTTGAGGAATATAATTGGGGGTAATATTTTAGAAGTTGTTTTTTAAAAAAACAAATTTTTTAGGCAGTTTCTTAAAAATAATTTTTGAAGAAAAATTTTTGTTAATAAAAGTAAGCATATCACTTGCCATCGAAATTTTACAATATAATCGTTAAGATTAAATTATAATTAAGGAGGTATAATTTTAAAATACAAAAATTATATATGCATTTTTTTGTATCCATGATGTTCTAATTTAGTTTTTTTTAATCTAAAATTTACAAGAAACTGTTACTTAAATACTATTTTTGTACATAATTTTATTTCAGTAATAAATAAATAAACCCTTTACATACTAAAAAATAGTTCGAAAAATTGTAAAGCATATCGTGTGTAGTAATAACAAATTTTATTTTATTAAATATTAAACTAAAATATATACTTTTTTATAAATCTAGAAAATAAACCATTGTAACACAAAAAATAATACATTTTTGTAAAACACAAAAAAAAATTATTTTTATATTCATTTGTATTATTATTTATAATTTTAATAATTGTATAAGAAATATAATTTAATTGTTGTTATAAAACGGCCCTGCCCTTTGGTGAAATTATAAGTTAACGGACATTTTAGTTTCAACGAATCATAGCATGTACTGACAAAAATTTCTTTTTTCAAAAATCAGCAACAATAAATTATTAAAAACCAGTATTTGTACACAGCAAAAATCCACGTAATTAGTGTATTTCCTAAAATAAATAAAATTATACACAGCATTTGGTTTCTATAAAAACATCTTATTCCTGAAAAAATCGAGAAATCTATAAACAAGTGTTTGAGGTCAGAGATCTTACCATAAATATAGGTTCGGTCTGTCATTCTGGTCTCTGGGACGCTGGTCATCATCTAAAAACACTTGCCGTCGAGATTCGACCGATTCTCTTGATTACTATAATAGTTACCACAAAATTATTTCAAAAATTACAACACTGAAATGTTTAAAAGCAGTACATAGGAACATTAAGTAAGTGCAGTTGACTTAAATTCGAGAAAAAAGCTTAAAACTGTTTTTAATGGTAATCAAGCTAGAAAAAGGATTTTTTTATAATTTAAAAACTTATCACGAATATTTTGAAGACACTTTACAAATTAAAGTATACTTAAGGCTTTTTTTTGCTTTACAGATAAAATTTTGCATTTTTTACAATAAAAAAACAGTAATAACTTTTTAAAAAAGTTAGTACAGTATTTTATCTAGTGACCGTAAAATGTGGAATTTTCTAACGAATTGAAGGGTACCGATAACTCGTTTTCAAAAAAAATTGCCACTTATCTAATTTTTCCTTGTAATGGCAGCATTTAAATATCAAGTTTATTGTCACTTATCGTATGTGGCTCAAGCAAATTGTGAACATGGAGAAGGTAACTTTTTTCTTAGAGCGTTACTAACAAAATTTAAAACATTTTTCTTCGTGTATCAGATCTGCAATAGAAGAATTATCAATTGTAAAGTATACTTAATTTAATGCATACCTCTAAAATAAAAATAAAACCTAAATTGTATTTTGATTGTATTTATGAAGTTTCGATCATTTTCTTGATGTTGAAGTGAGTCAAAAGCTTAAATATCTTGTGATTTCTACTGCGGTTGTGTGAATGTTCCATTAACCTTTTTTCTATTTCCACAGACTATAAATTTAACCAGGAAATAAAATATAAGTCGCGAAATTGTCGCTAGTATAAGAACATTTTGGAGATAAAAGACAGAGAATTACGATATTTCAAGAGTCTATTCTTCACCCCTGTACTCTTCTCCGAAGTAGTATCTCCTCCTAAAAGGTCCTTGCCATATCTCTTTTGGCCGAAACGATGGCGTGTTATCGAGGGGTGTAGTTTGAAATCTTTTGGAAGGAAAAAGAGAACTAGTGGTCTTATAGGATGAAAGGATTTGGATTCAACGTATTTTGCCTGTAATCCTTACCATCCTACCTCACCTCCGGCCAAATGCTTCTTTCAGGCAAAGTTTATGAAAGAAGTTGCAAAGTTTCATTGGTTCGCTGGGTTATGTTAAGTATTACAGTGGTTTAGATATATTCTGCGCGATCAGAGAGCCAAAGATTAAAAGAGTAGTACTTGGCACTGCTATGCAGCTTTCTCTACTGAAACTTAATGCTTTTGAAACTTAAATAGGAAAGTAATTATCAAGCTTGAAACTAGCTTGAAACTAGAAGTTTAGTGATAATAGAAATTCAAAACACAATCAAACTCCAACAAAAGAATGTATTAATTTTTAGAAATAGAATTCATTTGTTTAGGAAAGCTTTTTACGATTTAATAAAAGTATATATAATATATTTCAGATTTCCTAACTAATGAATTAGCAAAAAAATATTAATTTTAGAAATTATGTATATGAGCAATTCTACAGACAATTTCTTTTTTTTCGTAAAAAAATCGAAAAATTTCTGGCTCTGGGCACACTTTTGGGACTATTTTTTAATTTTGATAGACTCTAAGATAAGTCTACCAGTTATCAGGTACCAATTATAGGAATTTTCCTTATAAAATTATTTTATAAGGTCACGTAAGGCAAGAATTATTAGTAAAATTATTATACAAAAGAAACACAAAACTTATATTCAAAAGTATTTGCCTTAGAAAATGTGAAAACATTTAGAAAATCACAATTCTTACATATATTAAGACAATGTCTTACACACAATTAACTAACACCTAAGAATAGCGGCTTTTAGAACCTTTACGAAAAACTGAAATCATCGATTGAGTAATTTTTAGTACCTTGAAGTACAATCGAAATACTGCAAAATTATCGTTAAACCAGTTCAGGGCTTGATCCAGTTACACATCATAATATTTATATAAATTTATTTATTATTTTTAGATTATACCTGGAACCTTCAAAAAATTGAAAAAATACTATCGAAAATTGTTTCAATTATTCTTAATTTTTTGTCAATTATCAATGGGATGTCCCATTAATTTTGAGTTACTTAAAAATGATTACTTGTACTTTTCAAAGTTTCAATGTTTTATCATAGCGTACTACTTAAATGTTATCTTTTGATTCAATATTTTTTTTAACCCTTTCAGACCCCGCGTCCACTGGGATGAACAAATGTTTAAATAATTTTTTGCAAGTAGTTTATTTATAAATTGAGTTTTATTATCAATTATATTCATTAAGGTGATGCCGAACGGAAATTTGCTGTCTCTCTCACACTTTTAGTGATATTTCAAATTATTTTTTTATTGTAATTAATTTTGAAAAAACGGCAATGTACCACCCTTGGCATTTTATGGGAGAATTGAATAAACTCG
>JABFPM010001756.1:0-18834 GCA_022817325.1 Idris sp. 1 HC-2018
TAGAAGATCAAAAAGAGCTAAAAAAAACTAATTTTTTGTTTATATGAATAATTTAGAATAGATTTTTCTCGATTTTAATAAAAGTAGACTTATCCGGTTTTTCCAGAAAGTCGTAGAATTAGTTTTAATGTTCAAGTTAGCATTTTGGCGAAAGACTTGCACTTGAAATTTCCAATTTTTATGAAAGTTACTGCACAAATAAAGATATTAATAAAAAACAATATTTTTAATATTACAGCTTAAAAAAGTAAAAAATCATATTTTAATTTGAGACTACAAAATATACCTTTATGCCAAGTTTCAGCTTAATCGGCGTATGACACTTCCGTAGATTTACTTGTAAGTAATATTCATAAGAAATTCAACATTTTTGTACGTCGATTCGTATGTTCAAACTAAAAATAAATTGAAACAAATTACTATGAACATATTCTCGATTAAAAATGAATCATTAAATAATTTTCCCATATACTTGCATAAAATTCTATGTAAAATCATTGTAATCATTAAATAACTTAAGTAGATCCGAAAGGATCGAGATTTCGGTGCCAGTATGACCCAAACATTCCGTTGGATCCTGCTTTCTTCAGGGTTCAGAGGAAAGTCCGTATTTACAGGGTACAACTGGCAGGCCGAGGATGGTTAAACGGGGCGTTGACGAATTCCACATTGAAGACGGAGAGCCAGAAAAAGTGGATCACCTGCTCTTTTTAGTGCACGGAATTGGCAGTGTCTGTGACTTGAAATTTCGATCTGTCGAAGAAGTTGGTTAGTCCAAATTTCATTAAAATTAATCACGCCAGATATTCAAATTTGCATTATATTTAAGTTAAGATAGTACTTGATTAATTTGTACATAATTTAATTTTACAGTTGACGAATTCCGCAGCATTTCCTTGCAATTGGTTCAATCTCACTATCGGACCGCGCACGAGCACGGAACAGTCAACAGAATTGAAGTGTTACCAATTTCGTGGCATGCTACTTTACATTCTGAAGACACTGGGATCGACAAGAAGCTCAAAGCCATTACTTTGGAAAGCATTCCAAAGCTACGTCACTTCACCAACGACACGCTCCTCGATATATTGTTTTACACAAGTCCGATTTTCTGTCAAACCATCATGCAAACAGTGGGTCAGGAATTAAACAGACTATTTGCTTTGTTTAACAACAGAAATCCTGACTTCAAAGGTGGAATTTATCTGGGAGGACATTCTTTAGGAAGTTTGATATTGTTTGATTTGCTTTGTCATCAGCATCCACCAGTCGAAAATAAAATGAATCTTGACGACGAGAATGATGACGAGTCAACAGATAATGTAAGCAAATTTATTAACAATTTTTATTAAAAGCTCTTCCTTCATTTCAACTAATTAATAAGCTTTTGTTTAGGATTCGGACAATTTAGGGCCGATAAAGCGAATCCCTGCTCCGATTTTGAAAAGAAGACTCAGCAGAAAAGTCAGCTATGTGATGGGGGCTGCTGGAACTGGTCAGCCTTTCATAAACTATCCGCAGTTAAATTTTCAACCCAGGGCTTTTTTTGCTTTAGGTAGTCCTATTGGAATGTTTGTGACTGTTCGTGGAATCGATACACTTGGTGAGAACTTCGCTCTGCCAACGTGTCCAGCGTTTTTCAACATTTTTCATCCATTTGATCCTGTTGCTTATCGAGTTGAGTCTCTGATTAATCCAGACGCTCATAAGTACAGGCCTATGTTGATACCACATCACAAGGGAAGAAAACGAATGCATTTAGGTGAACAACCAATTAAACATTTTGCAATTTTAATGTATAAAAAAATACATTGAATTTGTTTATTCTGTATAAATGTACAGTTTATACAGAATAATTTTAAGAATTGCAGTTAGCATATTTAAACTGAAATAGTTGCGTTTGCTTGTTCATATTTTTTAGAATTAAAAGAAACCATGGCAAGAGTCGGGGCGGATTTGAAGCAAAAGCTGCTGGATTCTGTGCGAAGTACCTGGAACTCTGTGTACCAACTGGCCATGTTTCACAAACCAGACAGTCAAACTTTAGAACAAGAAATTGATAAGGTTGTCGAAGAACAATTAAAAAATCCTCCAAGCAATATGGAGCAACAAAACGATGACGGAGGAGCTGATGTGAAAATTGGCCAACTTAATGGCGGTCGCAGAATTGATTACGTGCTTCAGGAAGCACCTTTTGAATACATAAATGAATATATTTTTGCACTTACAAGTCATGTTTGTTATTGGTAAGAACAGTTTTATTTTTCACTTTGTTATAAGAAATCTGAACGATTAATCCACAATATTTAATTTGATTGTTAATATTATAGGGAATCGGAAGATACAATGTTGTTAATGTTAAAAGAAATTTATGGTTCAATGGGAATACAAACGGATGCTCAATTGCCCCAGCAAAGTTTGTCGATTGAAAGACCATCGACACCATCGTCAAATCCTTCGACGTCTGCTTTTAACAGTAATTTAAGTTCCCCCGTTCTGGGAATGGACCCAACTGCGCCCATTGGAAATCCGGTTGTTGGACCACCTCCTACTGCAGGTTTTATACGTAAATCAAATAGCCTGTCAAAATCTTCAGAGTTTCGAGCAGCTTGAAAAACCTGAAAAATTGAATTGTAAATTTAATTTGGAATCATCGTTTGATTCGTTGGTACAAACATTTGTGAATGATATTCTATGAATTACAGAAATTAGAAAATTTTGTTCTTTTTAAAAAACATAAAATCAATAAACTTATTTTTACTGTCAATCAGAGAATGATTGCAAAACATTAAAAAAGAGTATACATATTTTTAAACAAATTGTTTTAAAAGTTTAACAATGTTGACTTCTATTATGTAATGGACGATTCTTCATTTACAAAAAGAATTATATACAACGAATTGTAAATATTACAAAAGACTGTAAGTTTTTTGCGAGTATCACATTTTTTTTAGAACGATCAAAAATTGAAAAAAGTGTGCAATATAGATTATTGCATGATTTTCAACGAGTATTTTAATAAACCACATTATTCTTGTAAATGATTTTTAATTATTTACCAAAATCTTTTTTTTTAATAAAATAGAAAAAAAACACTTGTTATGTATGCGAAATTTTATATTATTGTTTTATACGTGTAATTTTATTGAGTTTGTAGATATTCAAAATCATGTTATTTTGGTCAAATAAATACAATTTTTCATCTTCAGTTTTTTAATTTACCAAATTTATTTTGTTTGTATTCACGATATTTTTGGAGTTAAAATCTCCATTGTGAAAAGAAAGACAAAAAAAATGTGAAATATCAACGATGCACATAATTAAACTGATTATCCACCATGTATGATCAACTATCAAAAACAATACAATTTAAATGAGCTTTGATTCGAGATTAATATCATATGCGTTTATAAAGCAAATAATATTCGCCGATTGAATTCCATACTCAAATAATAACGCTTAAGCAATATTGCAGTAATCGCTATTTTAATAAATTATTCATTAAACAACAACGTGTTTTTAGTCATGAATGCGATCAATACAATAATCAGTACAATAAATTATACTTTAATCAATCGTCGAAAATTAAAGTTTATTCTGTGTTCTTCATAATTTTTTCTTATAAAACTGAAATATGATTAATGTTCTTCCCCTTAAGAAAGAATTTGGCAAATGGCACTGTAATCTGACGACGATCTGCGAAATTTTTCGTAAAATAGGCATGCAAGTGCGCAAAAAGATACGGTGCGGTAGATTGACATGCGTCCAGGAAAGAAAGCGAACTTTCTTGCTAAGTTATCGTTACGTGTCCACTCGGATGGCGTTGAATGGCGTCAGCTTATCGCGTTGGTTGTTTAGCTGGCCGGGCTTAAAAAAAATGCTTCGGCACATGCACGACGCAGGGTATCACGAAACGCTAATTAATTGCGGTGCAAGCCCACCTCCCGACGTCGCCGCCGACTGTTTTGCATTTTGCGTGCGTACCCTCGTAAAACTACGTGCTTGTCAGCCTCGGCGAATTTCATGATGATTTATGATTTTTCGCGAAACTTACTTTACATTTCGCGATATTTTCGCGATTCATGTGCACGCAGGAAAATGTCCCACTGGGGCGAACAACATTGTTTCGGTAGCCCAGTTCACAATTCTGCTTGACCTTAAAAATATACATTTTGTAACAAGTTTATAATTCAAGACTTTTCAACAATGTTTGTAATTCTTGTTTAGGACATTCATCTTTATTTATGCAAGTTTGTCTAATATTAATTTGTTATTAAAATCTGAAACTAATTTAATTACTGTAAAGAAATAATTTTTTATGTTTCAATATATCCTAGTTATAAAAAATTGTAGTCTTTACTGATTCATTTGAAAAATATGAGATGAAAATATTGGAAATCATTTGGAGAATCTAATTACTTTATAATCGTAAATTTGTTTTTTTTTTAATAATTAACTATAAATAAAATAAAAACTAATCCAAAAATTATTCAAATTTATACAAAAATGTTTTTAATTTAAAAATCCAAAAAAATAAAAAACAGAAAAATAGAAAAGTTATCTTTAATTTTATAAAAAAAATCATTTAATGAGAAAAAAACTAAAAGGGCGCCAAGTTGTTTTAAAACACCTATGTCCAGCTCAGCTCTGCGAAAAACCTGAAACCGCCATCACAGGCGCAGGGGCAATGACCAAAAACACTAATAAATAAAAACTACAAAAGTACGTCAAAAATAATTAAGGAAACTATATTTTAAACAAATTAGTCTACACCGTTAATTAGTCGAAGTTATGAAAATAAAATAAAAGGATAAAAATGATCAAAAAAATAAAAATAGATTGAAAATTTAAAATTATTAACGGTTGAGGTGCCGAAATACAAAAAGCGAGTGCACCTCAACTAAAAAACTTACTTTCATCAGAAAACTTTACAGAAAACCATAAAATAAACCTTAATTTGACTCCAGACGACCCTCGATTCCCTGGAGAAATTTGCGGGCACTTAAATTAATTCCAACACAAAAAAAAAGAAAATTACTTAACTAAAAAATTATAAAAATCTAAAATTATTGCAAACACGTCCGGCGTCTAAGATAGCCAAGTGGGAGTCCCGGAGGATTACAAAATACCCCCCTTGTTGGCTCGCTCCTCCAGTCTCTCAGCAATCATTCCTCAATTTTGGGGTTTCTCGCCAGTCTGTTGCTCATTTTCTTATAGACGAAGTTGCCTAAGTCAGAGTAAGAGCGCTCTATCAATTATGTGAGCGACAGACAGAGATCCCAAACCTATTTTTGAGTCGCTGGGAGAAGTTGGCCTGCAAGGAAAATTAAAGAACAGAATTTTGTCGTAACAATTTTTAGACTTTTTTGTTCAACTCTGGAGTAATCTAAAATTAGTTTATTATATAGTTTGTTAATTTTTCTCGGAGAAAAATAAAAATATAAAAAAATCAATAATTAATTATACAAATTTTGGTTCCTCAATTAAATTTGTGACTCCTTTCCGACTACCTTGGAGTTTACAAATTATACAATATTACAACTTTAATAAAAATATTTAAATTATAAACTTTAGTCACTTAAGACCAAAATTTGGTCAATCGAGATGTAGTTAGAATTAATCTTGTATATAATTTGTAATGAAATAGGTATTGATATTTATCAGAGTGTAAATGCATTGCATTAGCAAGATACTAATCCTGTAATGCAAATGAATCAAATTGAAATTGAAATACAGATGATCATATATATTGGAAGTACGGTCATAAATTTTGGTATCGTCTATAAATAAAATGATTTTTATTAAGATATTAAGTAATGAAAAACAATTTTGTATTTTATATTTGAAAGTTATAAAATAAGCGTTTCTACAAATTCGTTTTTAATAACAAAGTTTTCAAATGAAAGTAATATCTGCTTTACAATTTTGTAATAAATTTTAAATGGATTGTCATTTCTTTTTTATTTATTTGTAACACAGCTTGATTACTAAAAATTGAAAAATATAAAAAATAAACATTAATTGAGTAGCGTGATGAATAATTCAAAAAGTATATTACATTGACAACTGCATAAAAGAATTCATTTCAAGAGGAAACGGTGAAAAGCGTACAAATTTTCAGAACGAATAAAAATTACATTTTTGCCTTAATTCATCCTGAGAAATTCTTACAGGAGTATTTTTCACCTCATTCCTGACACGGGATTGAGACGATATTCGAAATGAAAAGCCAAGTAGGGGTGATTTACGCTATGTAAAAACTCACTGACTTTACGACAAGCGCTTGCGAATTATTTACAGCGTCGACTGACTCGTCTCGAGTAGGCACAACCTACCCTTCGAGCATTGCTTCCTTTCATAAATAAGACTTATTTATAAAACACTCGTAAATCTTTCTTTTTACTTTTCTCTTTTCTTTCTTTTTTTTTTGATTTACTTCATTGCATTAGTGAAGGTGTTTCTTGACAAAAACAATTTAATAAATTGATGCAGAGTAGTAATTATTTCATGTTTTATGAAGGAGAACAAGAACTAATTTTCGAACTTGTTGATTGACAAGAAAATTATCTCTAAATATTCATCCATTTTTCTGTTAATAATTAATTAGAGGTAAGTTAACATTATGAAATACTTTTTTCATGTTGAAATGTAATATATATAAATTTATAAGGAACTTTTTCTCGTAAGTCATGCAATTGTGTAGTACAAAAGAAGAAAGAGACGCAGGAATGCACAAGTAAATGTACAAGAAAAATATATGATCGCGTGTCTTTTGCCGAGTTTTTCTTTTTACACAATAGTTTGGTTTCATTAAAGTTTGAAGTGTCTTGATTTATGTTTAATTTATTTTCACTAACTATCTTTTATAAATGATAGTTAAAATTTTGACTCATTTACAGAATTATTTGAAATTATTTGTTATTTAATCCTTTTAAGAATAAAAAAAGCTTTACAGATGATAATTTTATAAAGAAATTATTGCAACTTATTTATTGTTGGTTATTAAAATTAATGAAACTCAAGTTCAAGTTTCAAATAAAAAGTTTTTTTTATATTAAGTATAGTACTTTTATCAGTGATATTTTTTTCAAGTATGTCCAATAGTAAAACTAACATTAACTTTTTACAGTTTACTTTTTAAAAAATATGTGAAAGAGAAAACAAGCAATATATGAAAAAAAAGAGAATAAATTAAATTAGATTTAAACATTTTGTTGCTGGATTGTAGACTGCAAATGAAAAACCAATACTTGAAAAGATAAAAAAATAAAATGTATATTTTTACGATTCAATTTATTTAACGTTTTATGAATTAAACATTAAAAACAAAAAAGAGAGAAAAACACTTTTCAGATACGTAATCCAGTGCTGTACATTTTTCAATTTTTTACTCGATTTACGGAGTTATCTTTTCTGATAACACGCAAACACGATTACATCCGTAAATCATGTCTGAATTTGGGACAGAAAATAATGGAGTAATGTTAACAAAAGATTTCGCTTAACTACTTCAGCGAACTTGAATAGCTGATTCAGTTCACATCAGAATTCATTTCATTTTCATTAATTGGTATCAATAAATTCATGACAACAAAAAGACGTGCTCTTAACATTTTCATCAATTTAAAATCGATAAAAGCCCTAATCTGCATTCATTTATAAATGATAATACGACTTTTATGAATATTATTATGTACATTAATTAATGTATTCAAATTCATGAATTTTTAAAGATTTTCATAAAAATGTAGTTATCTCAATGAACCTTAAGTTTTTTTTAAAATAACTTTCGTATACTTACTAAAATTAGTTTGCAAAAATTATAAGTTTACAGAACATAAAGTTTATATGGAAAACAAATTTATCATCTATATTGTTTGACCAAAACAAAATGATAATATCTTGTTTAACATCTTTGTGAACTGTACTAAGTGAGAAGAGTCAAATTTTTTTATGCAAAACGAATTCAGTCTCATGATTTCTTCAGAAATAAATTTCAAGTATACACATTTTCTAAAAATAATTGAGAATGGGTAAATACAGAAAAAGAAACCTTTATCATAAAACGTATTATCTCACGTTGATAATAAACTTTTTTATATAACAATTGTCGTTAATATCTTGCAAATATTTACGAGTTAATAAAATAGAAAAAAATTGTAGTCTTCTAATACTTTTGAAAGAAGCACTAATGTATCTGAATGCGATTTAATGTTTCTGAATAAGACCCATAATAATGTCAATAAGACATGGATGTTTAGAAAACATAATCTGAAGAAACAGTGTTTGCTAGATAATTTGTTTTAAGGTCTTTAAAAAGTGTCGTTTTACAATTTAGAGAAAAATTTTAATTATATAAAAAATGACATTACAATTAATAAAAGTTTTTTTTTTTTGCTTAAAACAGGTACTTTACAAAAAGAGTACACTTTCAGGAAATATAAATAAATCTTTTACAAATGTGATTTATCATGAAATCGGGGCAATGCAATATTTTATATATGCATTTCTCTACGTATATTCAAAAGAAATATCTTACATCTAAAAATTTCAAACAATTCGAAAATATTTTACATTCTCTACTGAATTTCGTAAAATTTATGCAATATTTTAATAATTTTTCAAGTGCTATATTATGTTCAATTATATTTTATTGTAAGATATAAATAATTGAAATATTCACTCCACTATGTAATTTACATTTGTATTCAGCATTTATTGAAGCGCTTGAAATGAATGATGATGTAAAATTATTTTAACTGTTACCTACAGTAAACTGCTTTTGAAATTATTTTTAAATTAATGCTCTGCTAAATAATAAATTATTTACAAAAGTCGAATTGCAGTGCGATTTTGCCCTACACAAAACACGTTGTGAATTTACATTTCATGAAAATTTATAACTCAAACTAAATTACTATTATACAAGAAGAATTATAATAAAAAAATATTTGTCAAAATTCAATTTAAATTCGTTTTCTAATTTTTTTTTTTTTTTTAATTGAGTATTTTCAATTCTAGATTTTTAATTGATAATTATAATTAATGAAAGTATTTTTTGACTAATGATCCACATAAAAGGACGTTGCTCTTACTTTCGAAAATTTTTGCAAGGTCAACTGAGAGCCTTGAATCCACACAGATTATTATTTTTTCTAAAAAGGAAGCACGTATGAGTTTTGAGCAAACTATCTCGGTTACGAAATGTTTGACCAAAAATTGATCGTCTTTTGTCAGCGGATTTCACGCTTTTTATTATAATTCGTATTAAAATTTGCTATTCAAGCAGCTCAGAATTTCTTCGACATTGGCAGTGAAAGTTTATTTCACGATAACTCAAAATAACAAGAAAGTTTTCTCTCACAATTACATTAAACATTTTTATGCAAACGTGTTGAGTGATGAATAATTAATTGTCCAGACGATAGATATATGTTCATTATCCAGCTCGGAGGCTAATTCCTAAAAATAATTTTTGTTTCGTGGTCAAAATTTAAATCTTCTTCTAATGTCTTTTAAATCCTTCAGCTAATTTGCAGAACTCTTAATTTCATCGAATAAAAAAAACTTAATGAATTCATTTCTGAATTTTTATTAAGGTAGATTTTTATCTTAGTTAAACAAATTATTTTCAGCTTAAAAATTGTATTGTCGCTTGTGCATTTGAAAGATTAGTTTAATTCTCTGTCATCAATTTATAATTGGGCAAGGATTAATTAATCGAGCTAATTTTATCATAATGAAGTAACTTGTATTTATTTTTATCTGATTTTTTGTTTGTGTCGAATCGGTCGCTTCATAAATTTAAACGACAAAAGCATTCAGTTTTCAAAAAATTGTGTAACTCTGTCGCAAAATAAGCCGCTTTCGGGTTTGACTTAAGGATGATTTATCTCTTTGTTGCAAATATTGAAATCAAATTGCAAAATTTTGCAAAAGATCACCAGTAGTGCCTTTAAACAAAAGTGTGAGTTATTATAATAACAAAAGAATATGATTTTTTTAATTTTTCGTACACAATAAATAATTTTGCGACAAAACATTCTTGAACGTTGGTTCTGCTTAAAAATGGTAATTAAGGGAAAATCGTAATAAACTAACAGAAAGCGAAGAGACGACTGCTTCTTGCATTTTGCAAGGAGAGAAATCTTACACAGATATTAACATGTGACAGAAATGACATAAAAGATATATATATATAGTTAAAAAATCAGTACTTTTGTATGGAGAAAACAATAAGTAATTGAAATAGGACACTTCGCTATTTTGAATGTCAATAAAATATTTTATTGAAATTAAATCATTATATTTTTGTCTTGTGAAATAAATTGTATGGAAAGTGTTTTAAATGCAAGGTGTACAGATAAAAATTATGCAACTTCGTAATGCAAGATGTTTTTCGTTCTTTTTTTGTGTTAAAAACAAGTACAATGAAAAACATTTTGAAAATGCGGGTACATGAGTATCTGTTACGTGTTATTTTTTTATAATTGTAAACTAGGTTTCTTAAGTAACTTCAAATCAGTTTGTCTTTTCAAAACGAATTACATTATTTTGTTTACATTTGTGAGCGAAAGTTATCTTTTATATTTAAACATGTTCACACGACGTTTTGAATAGATAAATTGTATGCAAATGACTGAAACTTTAAAATCCTTGCTTTTTACAAAAATAAACATATTAAAATAATATATTACTGGAAATGATTGTTCATAAAATTCGCAGAACATAAATCATTATATTAGAAAAGCTCACTTAACAAATCAAATATTAATTTCAACAATTTCAAATAATAATCACAACAGCAGCAAAATAATTTGCATAATGTATCAGGGCTCTAGATCACTTTTCCCTTCGCTCGGGCTTTTAATGTATTCTTAAAGGGTAAGGTACAACGCGCCTATTTTTAGTCGCCTAAGTTTGTTACAATTAATGACATGTGTGTAATGACATACATAATGTATAGTTTGCGCATTAATCTTCGTGATAATTTGTAAAGCTCGCGTTTTGCGATACAGTGACAGGATAATTGCGAGCCGTGCTGTAGGCAGGGTTCACGTATCGTCTGCGACTGAAAATGCTGCACATACACGTTATCGCGGAGTTGTCTCGAGTCACGATGCAAGTCACACACACGTGCCACTCATACATAAGAAAAGCTAAGCCGTCTTGCTGTCTCGCACATAATTGTAGCGCTAACACGTCACATGGAATACAATTTTCGTCGCAGTTTTACGTTATCGAAGCTACCCCTTCAACCAATTATAATATATACGAAACAAACAAAAATAATGAGTGCAAGTCATCTAATTTGTTAATTAATTTTCTTTTGTTTTAAAAAAATACATTTAATGTAACTGTAATGAATTTTTGACAGCTTTGATCAAGATTTTATAGTCAATAAATCAAAGCTTAATTCAATTTTCAAGTGTAAATTAAAAACCGCCTGAGAGTGAAAATTTATAGACCTTTTTTGAATAAATTGTTACAATTCTTGTGCAATCATTTAGTGAAATCTTTTTGTATAAAAATTACTACATTTCATTAAACCCACTTCTGCGGACTTTTGTTTTACAGCAGGATAATGTCCTTTGTAATAAAGATAACACACGTCATTGTTGTTCTTTCAGTTACAACTTTGAATGAAAAAAAATTGCTTTTTTTCCTCCATCAGCTTTTTATTTTTAACTTTTATAATTGTAGGGGGAATTGCATTTTATACTTTTGTTGCTTAGAAGTATTTGTTCTGTTCATGAATACCGGAGTCTCGTTTTCTCTGCTAGATTGCTCTTTTTCATACGAGCGTTACACGAACATTTATTTCCAGGAAACTCAACCGGAGCTTTCTTTAATAATATTTTTCAAGCACGCCAGGATTAATGAAAAATTAACAAACGTTTTGCGAATTACGGTTAGAACTTATATGAAAGCTCTCATTTCGCTCGTTCATTGAAACATCAACATCTGACCTTGTTGGCTTTGTGTGCTCCTAAATTTCATGCACACACACGGAACACATTTGTTGATCAATAATATTCCGCCAGTCAGATGTCTCGTGTAACGCAGTTAATCGTGTAACTCGATTGACCTTAATCAGTCTCTGTGAATCAACGAGCGTGTATGAAAACAGGTGTTCATATTCTCAAACAATTCGATTGTAGTTTCTCTTCTCGAAATTGGTAGTGAGTATAGGTATATACAAATATATACAATTATAACCGAGAGTAAATGAAACAGCAATATGATTTTTGCAAGTGTTGAGAATCGCACAAGTCTCGCAGCTTTATGATGCAAATTAATGGCTTTTCATTGCGGATCATTTATTAAAGTTTTTAATGAGAATGAAAGTCTTTGTATTAAATGCTGATTTCAAGTTAAATGCAACAAGAAGTCATTTCTCATCCAATTTACGTTCGTCAATCTTTTTCTTAACCATTATTCCAAGATCAGTGATTTTAAAAAAATTGTTAGACCAAGCACAATTTCTTATATTTGCAGGCAAAAAATTGTTTTTTCTATCAGTCATGAAATATTTTGTAAAAATAGATTCAATGAATGGTACTACATACAATGTCCGTCTAGCATCTTTGTATGAACATGATTTAATGAGGAATCAGAGATTTATTGGGTGGTATTGTTAGCTTTTGGAATGTCTAAACTAGATTCACAGGATGTAAATGTCAAAATAAAAAAATATTTATTTTTTGTAGAATAGTTTATTGTTTCTTAAAATTCTATTATCTGTTTGGCCAGAATCTTAAAATAAATGTGATAAATGTAGGCTCTTCCCAAAATTAACTAAATAATTCATACAGAAGGATTTATCCATACTGTGATTGCTATTTGATGAACGATCTGAAGAATTTTAATGCTCACTTTCTAGATATCTAAAATATATTCGTAAAAGAAGAGTGTCTTTTTATGGATTAGAATAGAATAGATAGATTATAGACTGAAGTACAGTAAAAACTATTAGTATAGTTCCGATTAATTTTCACATTAATAAAATCCAACATTTTCGATTTCAGTAAGCAAATAATGGATGAGACTAGATTATCGATCTAATGCATAATTAACACATTATTTTTATTATTTTTTGGCTGATACGAAATTTTATTCTTTTTTGAAAATGAATGGATTGTAATTATAGAAATCTTATCAAGTAATGATTTAAACAAAATTTGATGAGAATCTCAAATGAAATTTTTTTGCCATAAAAGTGAAAGGAAATATCAAACTATTTGATCTGGTTTTTGCAGGTTTACACTTACTAAATATAATTTTCAATGGCCTTTCGAAAACGAGTCTTTATTCATAATTGTGCGTGAAAAAATGTTTGCTCTGCTATTATATTTTTTTTTCACACAAATAATCAAACCCATCATTCATCAGAACAGCTTCTAGATACTAAAAAAGAAAAAAAAGAAAAAACCCCGAAATGACATAACCCTCACAAAAAATGTTCCTTAAATTGCAAACATAGTCCTGGAAGAAAATGGTTTGGATTCCTTTTCGGAAATCAATTTAAGTATTTTTTATAGCCCTTTTTTTATCTCGTTACATAATTCATCCTTTTTAATAGTTCAAGTTTTTTTTTCTCCATTTTATAATATCATAACAATATTTTGCTTCATAATAAAAAAAATTGTGATAACAATAAGAAGAAAACGGATTTGTTTAACGATTTTTTTTATGGCATGCAGTAAAAAACTTCGATAAGGTTTTTTTTCTTTTACATTTCCGCTAATCATATCTTAATAGTAAATGTAAGTAATTTCGCTTGATTTCCCTACTGTCTTGTTTTCACTAATCGAAACCTAATGCGAGCATCGTCAATTACCCTACTTATGTTAATACACGTCGTGACCTCTGTCGAGCTAATCTAGACTGGAAAATATAGAGGTGATAGTTGATGTAAGATAAAGTTATCAGTTTTTATTTTACCATGCAATTCAAATATATATATTCATTTCTATACATCTGCATTAATTATTATAAATCATTCAATTCCGCATAATTAATTTTCTCATATCCCTTAAAAAACACATCACAAAGTGAAAGAGAGCTTTTTGCAATATATTCTATACATTTCTTTTAACGAATAACTTTGAACAAAATTAGCTAAAATCATTTATTCTGATGTTCTTCTAAGCACTGAACTTTCCAACTATTTGAATTACGTTAATTGATCCAACTATGCAGAATTTTGCAAGAAAAAAGAAATAATGTGTTCAATTTATTCCAGCATCGATAATAAATTAAATTTCAGATTATTCTGTTTATATGACTTATTGTATCCTATTTGAGATAGATCTCATGTGCAGCAAAAAGACTAACAGCGGTGATTTGGGAACAAATAAACTATACGCGTTGAATTCTTTGAAGGAGCTTTTCAAGAGGGTGTCGACGCGAAAGACAAAAGTATTAACAACGGAGAAGGTCACGAAAGACAATTGCAGCCGGTTGGAAGAACGCCAAAAGAGCCGGCGGCTCACATCCCCATGACCTTAGACTTGTTTGGTCGGAGTCGGGCCAAGAATGGGCCGCACAAAAGAAGAAGAAATGACGTTGTCTTTCCGATTTCACGAAACCACCACACGTGTCTTGCATGCGACACCGACGCCGGATATTCGCGGAATATCAGATACCACCTTAAATCAAAACTAACAATAAAGCCCAGACTGCTTCCTCTCTATTTTACATTCCATGCTGCATGCTTGTACTGTATATCGCGAGCAGTGTCTACATATAGCATGTCAGTGCCCCTAGAACTTATCTTCAGTGAAAGTGGCTGTAACCCGCTACTGTTGTGTGTGCGCGCTTTTGCTCTTTTCGTTTGTCTTTTCTATCTTATGTTATTTATTTGTAATGGACCCAACAAAAATCAATGAGACGGAATTTTCGTTGCTTTTTATGGTTTATGCTCAGTGGAACAAAGAAATTTGCCTCTGAATGTGAAATACAAAATTATGAATAGCATTTTGGCATTCGAGATTATATAATGGTGATTCTTTTTTGTTTGGCTATCCGCCTCTTTAGTGAAGAATTTTATTACAAATATTTGAACACACAATGTTAATTTTTATTCTATTTATTTATCGCTTATTTATTTTTACTGCAAGAAAAGGTACGAATTTCGGTTTAAGGGTACTGATCTGGATAAGAATTGTTGTTTAAGGATTTTGCTGTTTTCGTATTTTAAAAGATATTATTTGGAAATATAAATATACTTTTTTAGAATAAATCCAGAACACTTTAAAATAATTTATTTTAAAAATTATACTGTAGAAGATCAAAATGAAAATGTGGTTCTTTTTGTAGATAGTTTTTAGCTTAATGGACTTTTAATTTTTAAGAAATTATTATAATGTTGATATTCACATTTTGATTGCATAGATTCAAAACATGATGAATTATTTTACATTTAAAATGTTTTATGTGTATATGTAAAAAGTATTATAACCCCTTTTAATACTTTTTCATTCTCTCTGTTCTTTCTACTCTTTGACTTTCTCAAATAATATATTTTCATTTTGTTTTATGCAAATTACATTTTTCTAGATTCATAATTAAGCGCGTGATTATCGTGATGGCATGATCCTATTATGCAAATATTATGTATATCATTGATCAACTTTCATGAACTTTGTGGAAAAAAATATTAGTTTTTTTCTGCACTGCATTTTAGATTATGAAAAAATGTTGTGTTGTATTTCATGAATAGTTCTGCATGATAATTGAACTATATACGTGTTTCGCGTTACACTGGCTCGATATTTATCATTCGCGTATACAGCATTACTAGAATTTTGTGAAGTTATATAAATTGTTGATGTAACTCAGTTAAATAATTGGTTTCGAAACTTAGCTTCGTGAAGGCATCAGCCTGATTAATTGTGATTTATCAGTTGGCTGTGAGCGGTCATTTGTGATCAATTAGAGATGTTGCGAATTGACGGATTGTTAATTGATATTATAGGGTTCTTCTCTGTGCTTCGCGTGTCGGATGTTTCCATCTTTGGGAAACGTGAAATACCCTAAAAATCTTTATAAAGTAATTAAAACAACTCAGTTTTGCAATGTATACATAATGTATATAATATTTGTTGGAAACAAATTCGTTTTAATTAATCAAAATAAATGATTGATGTCTGAAAACATGACTGCACATTGGCTTCAAATCAATCAATTTATTTTGTACGTAAACAAAAAAATGATGAAACAATTTTTGTAAATGAAAATTTTTAGCTGGATAGAAATTTCATATACAAATTTGTTTATCACACAAATTACCTTAACAAGTTTGCTAATTTTTAAAGGCTCTATTTTCTTTGATCAACAGACAATCAGTTTGTAACAAATCAAATTTGTTGTTTTTATGTTTTAAATTTTTAAATGTTTGTCAATTAGATATCCAAATTTGTAAAGTAATTTGGCCAAGCTGTCTATTTTAAATAGCTGAAACACAAATCTTTGTAATCTTTAATTTATAAGTATATTTGAGTTAAAAGTTAATTAAACGAATCAAAAACCTTAATTAACTTTTTAAATTACATTATTTTTTTGTGATTGCGGTCGTCGATTTATTGGGCTTTTATTTATTTTGCTACGTGATGTATATACTGTTTTGTAGATTCTGGACAATCTAGTTAAAACGTTTCAATTGAGCTAGCCTGTTGAATGGATTTTATTTGCTTTTATTTGTTTATTTATTCAATTTTTTTTAAAGAAAAGACGATTTCCCGCCATTTAACGTTATTTATACTTAAAAGATTTACAAAGAACTTAATAAATTATTTATTTAAATTTTTTATTTATATAAGTATCTATTATAAGAGCGTTAAAATAGTACTTAGTATAAATAATGAAGATTTAAATATAACATATTTTACAAATTTTGTTCATTTAATTATGGGTTTTAAATATGTAAATTACATTTTGAAGGAAAATAAACTTAAATTCTGCAGTATAAATTTAAAGATTATAATTATTATTATATAATTTCTGTTTATGAATAATGTAATAAAATAAGAAAAAATATCTATCTATTTCTTAATAAATTTTATTAACTACAGTTTAATTTTTTTCTTCAACAGAATAAAATGTATTTGCATTGATGAATATGAATAATTTTCAAATAAATTTGTATTCGGTTTTCCAATAAATTGATTATGCGAATTGTAAAACGTAATAATACTATTCTTCATTAACTAAGACTTCAGATTAAATTTTTGTAACATCATTCTATTGAAGAAATTGCTTAATAATTCAACTATTGTCTTATAACAAAGAACTAAAAAGTAATAAAAATTAGCATAGTAATTAAGAAACACAACTACAGTTTATTTAACTTGATTTTCTAACACTGTAACGCATGCAAATTTTAATATGTTAAGTAATTATTTGATTTCCTTTTAAGAAAATAAATTGTGCAATAAATTCAAAAATAGATTCGACAATTTCGTAAAAATTTTCTACTAGTTGTCAAAATAGATCCAACTCTCAGACTTTTTACGATTAATGGAATGTAAATTCATGAAGAATCCTTTTGTGTATTAAAAGAGATATTTCGGAATCTTATAATATGAATGATTTAAATTTTATTTTCTTCGATATGGATTTCCATTTATAAACGCAATTTCAATTAATCTGGATATTATTGAAAGGTTATTTGAAATTCTTATAAATTTATTCTAAACTGTTTATAAACTCATTTTTATCTTACTACAAGCTCATTATTGACCAATATTGGGTTTACAATGAAAAATTTTATTCGAAAATATTTTAGATCATTAAATAAAGATCTCAAAATTGTAACTAATAAATTTTAACTCGACAAATTTGTCAGTTCTTTCAATTTTATCAGGCTTAACTTTCGTTACTCGTGTAATCGCCATAATTTTTCATAGTAATGGCCCTTTTAAAATCAATTTTCGTTGCTTTTCAAGGGTTCATTTTCAGCAGAGTCTACTTTATGAGTTGATAATTGTTGCAATTCACGAGTCTGAAATAAATAAGCCATCATAAATCGGTGTGCGATCAATCTTGGGGTACTTTTAAAAAAACTTGCATAAAAAGCGCGTGATTTGTTATCGTGGGATGGAATTGTGCTTGCAAACACAATAGTAGTGGGAGGCTGTTCATCGCTGTCAAGACGCTCTGGATTTTCGTTGCGGACAATTATACGGTAATTAATGTTGGCAGGCAGGCGCGTTCGCTTCTCCGAAGGGAGCCATGGGACACACCACACTGGGAGTTTATTACAAAGATATATGAGCTCAACCAGCAACGAACACTGATAAGTCTGACAGCGTTCGCGTGCACGTACGCACGCATCCTGATACATAAATCTGTGTTTCGGTGGAGAACATGTCTGTGATGGTACGTACCTCGGCGCCTCGAGTATCCGAGTCATTTTCCGGGATGATGCATGCTCGCCAAACTATGCGGATTGTTCGCTAAACGCGATACACAATCGTGAGAATCCGATAAGCTTGTGTTTTAAAAGCATTACTTTACTTTAACCTGCCTTGTCGAGCTTTTGCAAACTCAACTAGATTGTCATGCAAAAATTGATTAAAGCTATTGTTTCATCAGTATACATTTGTTTAGATACTATTTGAAAAAAACTTTTTAGGTTTTAATAGTACTACCTGTTAAAAATGTAATACTATATAAAACTTATGAAAAACATATTCTTAACAAATCGGTGATTATCAAAAGCGCCAAAATGACTTTTTTTTTCAATCGAAAGCGCCAAACTAAATAGATCAAATGCGTCAGAAAAATAAATCAAAAGCGCCAATGAAAACAAATTAAATGCGCCAAAATAAA
>JABFPM010001757.1:0-18833 GCA_022817325.1 Idris sp. 1 HC-2018
ATTGAAAAAAAAAAAAAATAACAAACTTTTAGTTAATTTTTTAGTAAAAACATAATACATTTTATTACAAATCAATTTTAATTTCAAATTTGTAAATAACAAAAAATAAAAAATGGCCAAATTTTGCATAACATTTTTTGTATTTTTTCTCAGCACTATATTCAGTGGAATTTCAAAAGTTTTAGAACGCACATTCAACGTCAAAGTATAGGTTAGGTTCCTCTAAAACTTCACCAGCAACTCAGAAAATTACACGTATTTGTTATGATATGCAAGCAGGTTTATTAAAATTTCCATTTTATATTTAAATGGAAATTAGTGTAGTTGACAAAGTTAATACCATGCTTCGCATTTATTTTCATAATGTAGAATATTAATTTCTGTGTATTCAACAAATCACTCAAGTATTAATTAAATGGAAACATCCCAAAGTGTCAAAATATTATGAATTAAATTAATGAGCATGGAATTTTTGAGTCAGTACATAATGTCAGGTAGACTCCACTTTATTGTCATTTTTTTGACGTTAATTGTTCTCGGAGATTTCACGTTTGGAAGTGAATTTCACAATTTCGACGACACAATATTATTTAAAATCGATTGGCAAGGAAAAAGTAGCAACGAATTACTTGTAGGTCTTCTCAAATGCTTATCTAAAGTTGTGTTATTAAAATAATTATATTATTATAAAAATTATATATAATAAAAAACAATATTTAGAGCTAAAGTTTTTAAGGAAAAATTACATTTATTTAACATTGTTTCAGGAACCGCCGAAAAAAATCGAACCATATTTTATAACAACAGCTAATAAAGAAAAATATCAGTGTTTTATTCCAGACACTACAAAACCTGAGCAGGAGCATGGTGAAAATTACACTGGGCCAAATCCAATTGAAATATTGAGTCCATTTTTTGCTCAAAAATTATGCTCCATAAAGGTAATCTGAGGAATATATTTTTTGGACAATCTAATTTACAAAATTAAAAAAATTGCTAAAAAGTAATTAAATTGTACATATTTACTAATACTTTCTTTTACAAGTGCGGTAAAAGTAATTACTTTTCCCACTCTCTTAAGAAAAAGAAATTTACTCAACTACTGGACGTAGCAGAGGCTTTCTCACTCGGTGGGAAAAGCTTCTGCTGTATCCACTAGTCAAGTAAAATGCCATTATTTTCGATTTTTTTTATTTTATTGTATTCATGAATAAAAGCATATTATTTTTTTTAAAGGAACATGCAACTAAAATGACTAAAATCGACAAATGCAATCCGATTTTAATGAAAGTTTTTCTTATAGTATTCCGTTTTGCTTGTCTTAAAGATTTCTATTAAAAAAATTAAAAAACTTATTAATTTATTAATAAATTGTTAATAACTATTAAAATAATTGCTAATTTTCAAGGAGAATATATACCAAACTACACGATCGATTTGCTTGTTTTTTTGTTTTTTTTTTTAAATTACTTTTTATAATGCAGACAACAAATTGTATTGTCTCAAATTTTGATATCGTGTAAATTAAAAAAGTTTCATATTTCTAAAAAAAAATACAGAAAAACAACATAAAATTGAACTCTTTTCAGTACAATGTTAATAAAAAATGTTAAAAACAATTTATCAAAATTTTGATCAATACAAATTGTTATTAACATTTTTAGGAATATTTTAAAATAAACTAGAAGTGAATCGGTCAAGAACTTTGATACCAATTTTTATTTTTGAAAACTAGAAAACATGACAAATAAAACTTGAGAAAAACATGTTTTAAGTTTAAATTATATATTTAATCGCTGTTAATGCTTCGTGAAAAACTAATTTTTTTAATGAGTATAATGAAGAAAGGAATTAACCACACGAAAGAGAACTCTTTAAACTATAAAAATATGTAATAAAATGTTGTTCAATTTTTCGTCATTTTTTGGTTGCATGTCCCCTTCAAAACATCATTTTTTACATAATTAATATTTTTTCATTCTGAACATTATATAAAAACTTAAAAATAACACCCTTGTTTATTTTGCATTTAAATCGTTTTTTAATATTTAATTTGTAATTAAATTTGAATTTCCCACGAAAGTTTACAAAAATAATGTTTTTAGCTTATGGGATTTATCAATATTGTCTCATAATGTAAGACTTTTAAATTTTTCTATTATGTTAATTTTTTTTAAATTAAATTCCATTGATGAAAATTGAAAAAAAGAAATATAATTTTTTGTTCTTCATTAATTTATAATACTTCATATTTTATATTTTTTTTTATTTCAGTTGGGTACCTATTGGACATACGAACTTTGTCATGGTCGACACGTGCGTCAGTACCACGAAGAGCGTGACGGCAAAAAAGTCAAAATCCAAGAATTCGAATTGGGAACCTTCGACAGAGCGCAAAAATTAAAATTATCCACCGAATACGATGAGCGAGCAAAAAATCCCACACGTCGAAAAGACACTCCAATGAAAAAAATCGACGGTATCAGCATGCCCTACGTGGAAATTGAAATGAAAGACGGCACGCTTTGTGACCTGACGAGTCAGCCTCGTTCCATAAAAGTTCTTTACGTCTGTTACCAACACGGAAACCATGAAATTTTTTCCGTCAAAGAGACCCAGACTTGCGAATACGAGGCCGTCGTTTTGTCGCCACTCTTGTGCAATCACCCGGACTATAAACCCCAAAATACCGGCGAAAATGAAATCAAATGTCAGCCTGTGGACAACGCTCCAAAAAAGCCACGAGCTTTGGCTCTGATGGAAATTGAAAGTCTTAAACTCAGACACCAAAAAGTCTCGGTAAAAACTGATTGCTTTAAAATTTTGATCTAAATTATAGTTTAAATCCAATAAATGAAAAGAACAAAATTTTTTAAACAAACTTGTTAAGCTTATACTATTTTCGAAGTTGTCTATGCTAGAAAGTTTAAGTTTCTTTTTCTATTTCAAATTAACTGCTTGAATTTATGATTAACTCTGTAAATTTTAAAAATGATTGTAATATGAAGGATTTTTATTTTTAAAACGACTTGAATATGTATTGTCTTGATTCTTTGTTGTACAGGATGACAAGCACCAGAAAGTCTATGCATTCATCCATGTAGATGAGGAGGGCCAGGTCAGAAATTTTGCATTTTAGGGAACAAATTTTTATCGACTCTTTTTTATATACATGACCTCTGGTGGTGGCTTGCGAGAGTTTTCTTTCCACTCTGTCCCTTCTTCATCTACTCAAAATATTCGCTTTTTTGAACCATTCTCATCATAATTATCATTTTCACTTAAAAAAACTGAACAAATAGAAAAAATTCATCATAATTTACTTAAACTAATTCTTATAATTTATTCCAAATAACATTTAATAAAATACAAAATAATTTAATCATGATCATGTGCTTGTTTTTAAAAATATATATACATATAACACATGGGTTTTTTCAAACTCAAATCAAGGTTTTAGAATATATTTTTGTTTTATTGAAAAAATCAAATCGAAAAGAGTTTTGGTATTGCAGAATGGCGAAACGCGGGTCCGAGTGGAAATCCGACCTATGGAAATCAAGTCCATGGAAATCAGATCGGGGGAAAAGAATTTTTACGAAGATTCGCAAAATGCAATCGCAGATTCTGAGGCAAATGGTGCTGAGTTAAATCCAGTAAAGAACTTTTTGAAAGGAAAAAATTGTCTCAACGGAGTAAGTTCCATTTCTTATATTACGTATTTTATAATAATTTATTAATATTTTAAATTTGTTTATAAGAGATATTAAAAGCAAGTTTACTTAAATTTTGTTGGTATCTGTAACTTTAAAAATCTTTGTAAAATTTCTGGTAAACAATATGTCTCTTTTGAATTTATATTCAGGGTTGGAAAAAATATTTTTTAAATGAAACTAAATGCTTTATAAATTTTGCAATATATTCTAAGCAATATGGCTTTTAGGATGTTCCTTATTTTGAGTAGAATAATTGAAAAACAAATTGCCCATGTTTACTGCAACGTAAAGAAGAATTTTGAAAACGATATAAAAATGTTTGATATTCCAGTCTTTTCTTATGATATCTTTTATCATCAAAATTTGTTAGAGCATCGTTGAGCTAAAAAATGTTAAAATTTGTAAAAAAATTTAAGCTTTGAAGAGTAAACTATAGTATTCTCGATTTAATTTGACCTCTAGAATAACTTGGAACACGAAAAAGCTTCAAAACTAGTTTTCTTATATTTATTTAAGAAATGAACAAATAATGCGTTATAAAAATTATTAATTACTCTATTAATTAAATTTATAAATAATTGTTAAATAAAAAAATTAAAATCTTGTAGTTACAGTTCAATAAACACAATTTATTGATAGTTCTTTTATTAAATAGACGAATAAAAACTTAACAAATTGTATTTTTTTATAAGAATTGTTAATTTAATTTACTAATGTTTTATGAATTGTATGAACTTTGAAGAAGGTGAAAAATTGTAGCCGAAACGTTAGAAAATTAAATTAACAATTCATTCAAAAAAAAAATTATAATTCGTTAAATTTTTCGTGTTTAGATGTAAACTTTGATTATTTAACTGCATTAGCAAATAATAATATTGGAAAAATTAAATAATCTAATGAGAAAAAATTGAAATGTTATACAGTTAAACAGTTATTGATTTAAATCAAAGAAAAATGAAAAAATCATTTGATTTAAATTACGTGATTAATATGTTTTTGGGTTAACATTTTGCCAACAATTTTTTTTCTTTTCAATTTTTATACGAGTTAAAAAAAATTATAATAAAAATAAAATACAAATATATTTATATTTTAACTTTAATTTTATTTTTCAGGGAAATGGATGGTGGAAGTACGAGTTTTGTTACGGAAAATCCGTGACTCAGTATCACATAGAAAAGGACGGCAAAAAGACTGTGGTGAATCTGGGAAATTTCGAAGTTGTAAATCACGTTTTCTGGATTGACACCCATCAAAATAAAAAGCCAAAACCAAAAGACAAAAGAAAGGAACTCAGTCACTTTTACAGTGACGGACACATTTGTGATAAAACTGGAAAACCACGTCAAACAGAGGTTTTGCTTGATTAAAAAATGAAAACTTAAAAAAAAATTGCATAAAAATAAAATTCATGTTTGTTTCAGGTTAAACTTAAGTGTGTGACCAACCCCACCGGCAGTCAGTCCAGTGTATCTCTGTTTCTTCTTGAGCCAAAAACTTGCGAGTACATCCTCGGTGTGGAATCTCCAATGATTTGCGAAATCCTGAAATACGCCGATGATAATTACGGTCTGCTCACAGACTTGTCAATTATGGAAATGAAACTGAAATCGTTAGGCCAGACCAAGGAGGACAATGAACTGATGAAAAAGATGCAAGCCAACGAAGACGAATGACTTTTCATTGTTTGATAAAAATAGTTTCAAATTTTATAATTTATATATATTACTTTGCCCCAGTGCAAATAATTGTTTTTTGTGATTTAGAAATTTAAATTGTAAATTTAAAAGCGACTGTTTTTTCAAATAAATGTCTACAAAAATAAGTTTATTGTCTTATCAAAAATAGACTATAATTATCACCGCTTAATCAATATTCAGCCCGATTCCGACAAGTAAATTTTGCTTTTTGTGATTGAGAAAAGCACTTAGTCGTAGTTTCGCTCCGGGAATTGGTAACAGTTCTTTTTCTAACAGCGCTCCCACACTTGACTCGGACTTTACAAGACCGTAAAATGTTGCGTCCATTCTTGGGATGTTTAATTTGTAAACTATTGAGGCCTCGGATTTGTGGGTTCTCAGGTCAGTTCCAAATTGGACTCCCAATTGTAAATCGTTGCTTGCCACGTGGTGGTATGAAACTTGCATGCCATCTTCACTTAATACACCGCAAATTGTTTGTCTGCCGTTACTGTACCGAAGAGCACCTGACATGTTTGTTTGATTTCCTATAATATTATTTATAAATTACAAAAAAATTATAAACTTTTAATCCTAAATTTTTTTTGGCAAACTTACCATACTTCGATGGATAATTTGCGTCTCGCCAGCAAGATATTTCTGCACCTACAGCTGAAATTAATTTTGTTGTTTATAAAATTCTATTTTTTAAAAAAATTTTAAGTTTTACACAATATTTACCGATTCTGGGAGAAAGAGCCTGGAGAAACTGTAATTTAAATAATCCAAAATTCTTAAAAATATTGACGTTAGAAAATTCTGTAGACACGGTAAAGTCGTCTGTCCGATAATCAAAGCCAACGCTAAACTTTTTGTACTCTTTTTTTTCCAATTGGGTATTGATTTTAAAGCGATAATAACAGCCAATATAGTGGGTATAAGTTGACGTCATGTTTCCGTTTGGCATGATTTCGCACTTGAGAATTGGGTTGCACTCATTTGGTCCAATTTTGTCCCCCTGGTAACTGGCTCCAAATCTGCACCCTGTGGGGACGTGTGAACTCAAAATTAACGACTGAGTTGCGGAGAAATGTTCGCTCAACTTTCGTTTTTTGATTATTTGCAGGCCAGAAAAATTTATTGGCACGAGACTGGTAACTTTTGTATGCAGTTCATCCCAAGTACCTGTTTAAAATGTACAGAATTTTACTTTTAAATAAAATTTTAATTTGATTTAAAAATTTAACTTTTATATAAATAAGTAATTTAGATTTTGATTAAGTTTTTATTTTAGTTAATTTTTTACCTAAAATCGGTACCTGGATTGCCCGGTTTATCGTTGTAAAATTTCGATAGAGTAGGAGACATTTTTTCAACAATTACTTCATCTTGGAATACAAATTTTTTTTCTTCTTCAATGTTAATTAATTTATACGGTACTTTGTGAGATTCTGATGGCTCTTTCAAAGATGCACCAGTTCCCATTTTTAATTTTTAATTTTATCAACCTATGATTTTGTATGAATTGCTTAAATTTGTTTTTTTATTTTTGAAAATTTTTGTCAAATAAAATATATTGTAAAAAATTTACAACTTGAGTACTTGAGCTATTCTTTAATTTCATCCCGTAAATAAAATTAAACAATGCATAATATAACGTTTATGAAAATAATCAGTCAAAAATTAATAATTAGTTGGTTAGGTTTGCAGATTGTAAATAAGTATAATTTTGGAATACTGTGAAGTTTAACATTTTAAAAAATAAATAAAAAAAATGCAAAGAAAAAATTATTCTGTATTTTATTTCAACTAAAAATATGTTTTAAAATTATTTCCCTATCTTTAAATATTCACAATTCGCGCGCAATAATTTTTCCCCAAAACTAGTTACTTTCCATTTTTTAAGATTGCGCAATTCAAGTTTACAATTTCTCCGCTATGTGGCATACAAAATAGCAGCAATTGTTAATTTTAAGTTAAAAATAAAAAAAGTTGCTAAATAATTTTAATAATCAGGTGTAATTAATAAACAAAAATTACTTTAAATAATTGAGGATATATTTTTTTATCAAATAAAGGTGAAATGAGAAAGGACAAAAATTTATTCAACATGAAAGAAGAGTTTCTTACAAGTTGCGCAATTGTATGCGTGTAACATAAATAAAAGTTGCAAGCATAGACTGTTGGAAGTGTGTGCTAGTGATGGCACAGCTGAACATTGATCGCTAATCGTTAAATTTATTTGGCAGATCTGCTCAGTGGTTGTTGTCACATGGTCTGCAGTTCAAAGTAGCTTGCCGTTGGACTCCCGATCGCGCGTGTAATCTTGTCGTGCTGTTTGAAATTATCAAGCAACACGGCGGGCTCTTACACGTCTGCACGGTACGAGTCTTTTGAGGAGTCCTCGAACTACCGCGATTTCCAAATTGGGGGGTAAATCGAGATAGGTTAGACGAGGTATAATTGTCGCTTCCATATGCTGGCACTGCAGATAGCAGTTCGCCATTATTTTTGCACAATTTATTATTATTATTATTAAAACTAAAAAAAAAAAATAACCTCGATTTTTTATAATTTAAGATTAAACTGACGCTGTAGAATTAAGAGGAAGAACATTAATTTTTTTAATACAATAATTAAAAATGTTTTACAAGATTATTTAACAATTTTTTAAATTAGTTTTGTCCTTGGAAACATATATTGCACAATTGGTAAAACGAACTGGATTGATTCGACCTAAATAGGGTTGCTACCTTGGTCATTTTGACTCGGAGACTACGGGCCAAAACTCATAATAGGCAGTTGTATAAGTGTGAGAGAGAGGTCCGATGATCTCCGGGTCAACTGAAGTTAATAGTTAACAACCTTAGAGCTAAAACATTTTAAATATATTAGAGTTAAGAAATTATTTCTGTAAATAAGAATATTTTTAAGTAAAATTAATGATATACTATTTATTTACTCCTTATTCAATCTTTTTTTTCAAATCAGTTTAGTGAATTTATATACACGTAGAATTTAATGAAAATTGTTTTTATACAATTTTATACAATTGTGGAAAAACAATATCAGATAATTTAAAAATAAACATTTCGATGTATTAAAGTTTGATAGTCGGATTTATAAAAAATTTATGTAAATACTCATAAAAATGTAATAAATTGTTGTATAAAATGTTTATGTAAAATTTACGTAAATATGAGTCGCCAATAATTAACGTGCACAAGAAATTTTTTTTACAATTTTACACAATCTCTGCTTGTTTGTATATGTGAATACATAGATTTTACAAAATAGTAATAAAAAAAGAGTTAAAACTCCTATAATGTGTATTACTCATTAGTTTTAAAAAGTAATAGATTTGTAATCTTATACAACATTCATTTTGTTCTTTTGTCATTATTAATTTTTTATGTCTTACAATTTTCATAAATTTATACATGTATACACATTTTTTATCGAATTAATAAATACTTCTAATCAATTAAAATTCTTATTTTTTTGTTTAACAGAGATTATTAATATAAATTTATCTTATAAAATTCATTACATTAATTTTATTAATAAATTTTGTTTATAATTTGTCAAAACAAATTTGACAAAACTTTTAAAACACCTGACTTAGATTTTCACAAATTTTGAATAAATCTTTTATTTATATTTATCAAGTTTTTTGAAGCTAAATTTGAATATGAAATAACTGCCAACCGAGTTTCGGTTTTTAATATATTAAGTCAGGCTGCCAGCCATCACAGCTGATTTTGATTGTATATGCCCTTCAGTTATGTTCACACTTTTAGTGCGCACATATCATCGCAATAAGCAACAATGACAGTTCGAATTAAAACCATTCTGTCTCTGGACATCAAGTAAATACCACCAAAATGTACCATAATCTCTGTAGCAATAGTTATATTATATGAGGACTGTACTATAAATAAATATAAAATGTACTGCACGTTCAAAAGATGGTGAGTCCATTATTGTTTACTTTTTTTAGTTTCTTTACTTAATTATTTCACATTTTTGCCATTAGTTTGTGCAGAAAAACAGCTATCCGGGCACTCAGCACTGGAGAAATATCAACAGCTCTGCGACCCTTTTATTTTACGGTTCACCCGGACCTTTTTGGACAATTTCCCACACAAAGAGTGAGAACTTTTTGTTGTAAACAAATTGTAATTTATAAAAACGTTGCAATTGTTGTTATCTTTGAAGTAAATATTTTTATCGAAAAATATCAAAGATGATTATTTAGATACAAATATTTATGTCAATAATCAGAAACATTTTCTATAGATTTGGTATAAAATTTATATTTTATAATTGTATTTTTTAATTTAAAATGAGATAATTTTTTGTTTGCATGATTTCTTGGCACACTTTATACAATTTTTGTATATGTCTTAGTTTACTTAAAATACCAAAACAGACTCACAATGTTTTCTCTCAAATATAATAAAATTTTGTCGAACAAAAATTGTGACTCAGCATGAATAATTAAGTTTTTAATTTAAAATTAATTTTTTCGAATTAACATTTCATAACAAATCACTACTCTTAATAAATATTGTGACGTAATCCGCTTGAACATTTAAATTAGACAAATTGTTAGCTTACATAAATCTCATCTTTTATTTCTGAATAGATGTTTTCAAACCATCAAACCTTTATTATAGTTTCAACTTAAGATAAATTCAACTATAAAACTTCTGACTGATCGTAGTAAAATAATCAATTATTTTCAGATGGTAAATGAAAATTCTTTAAAACATCTAAGTTCGATTCTGGAAAGTCTGCAACAAAGAAAGCCAATTCGCCCGACAACATTACTTTTTTATCTACGTTCAACAGACGAAAAGGAAGCCAAGGCCGGGAAGTTTACAATGGTCAAAATTCAAATCAATGATCGAGATTTGCGAAAAACTATACAGGGAATTTTGCAGACCTGCAAATTGCCGACAACATTTTTGGATAAAATTAATGCGGAAAAAAAGGAGGTTGACAAAGAAGACGTGATGAAAAAATGGCAACAAAACAGACGTAGGCATGGGGAAATTGATTTTTCTGAAATAGAAGATGACCTGTTTTACGCTTCTGTTATTATGAAGAGAAAAATTCACGCTGAACCGGATACTTTTAAGTATAAACTTAATGAATTTAAAAGTTAACGAGTAAAATCTAAAAACAAATATCTTGAAAAAAAACTAATATTTAAATTTTTGTAGGGCTTACTTAGATAAACACGTAAATGAAGCTCACATAAAGTTAGAAGCCTGCAAGCCAGTTCGCGAGGAAGTAAAAAAATTGGAGCAAGAACTTGGACAAAAGTTGGGACTCAAAGACATAATTTGGGACTGTGGATGGAACATCACGCATTATCGAGGATGTTTGTTGTCTTTCAAAGCTCTGGCTGAACATCATCCCGAGCCAATGGAGGCCTTAAAAAAACGAACACTGGTCTTTGCAAATGACACAGGAATCAGTGTCGAAGGAAACATAATGCTCAACTCTGGGGAAGTTCGACATAATTGGCTCGACGTAATTCTTTCATTTAATATGATTAGAAATTTTTGATTTGCTAAAGTATCTTATTAAGACTTAAAATTTCTATCTTGTAATAAGTTTGTTAATATTCTTTCACATTTTTGTAAATATGTTATGTTTATTTAGCATTAGTAAAATTCAAAGAACATAAAATGTAGACAATTTATTTTCAATTTTTTGTTATTTCTTTGTCTGATTGTAAATCAATATTTTTTAGCTAATTAAAAATATAAGAAAGCACGACCAGGTGCTGCTAAAGTTGCCGGCTTTTGAAAAGGCGGTGTCCCAGGTGCTGCTGGACATACAAGTTGGTCGACGGTGCGTAGTAATTTTAACTTTTTGAAATTACGATAAAGCTTAGAGTGTCCTGTATGTGCAGGAAATTCATGCCAAAAGTGATGGTGGGTCAGTACGAGCATCAACTCCGGCAGCTAGTGACAACGCTTTCTGATTACCTTGAAAGAAAAAAGTATCCAAAGAGTTGGCCCCAGAGTTTGTCCTCATATGAAATTGTGATTGAAGCGTTAGTATGAAATTTCAAACAACTTGAAATCAAAATTAAATAAAATTGTACAAAAGAGGTAAAACATTTGATAACTTTGTTTTTGTTTGTTTTTTGGAACAGGGAAGCTGGTCCTCTAATGCTTTCTCCTACAGGCCAATTTATAGTGCCATCGTCGTGTCCTGGATTTCTCCTAGTGAATTTCATAACAGAAAGTTTGGACGAGGCGACAAAAAGATTAGATCATTATAATAAGTAATTCATATTTTTTGACTGAATAGGTTCTACAAAAAGTGTCAATTTTCAATTCAAAATGTTTAATTTTTGAAGTTTTTCATTTTAGTGTTGATAATTGGAAAATTTAACTTTGTTAAAACAAACGACATTTCAGCTTACTAATACTAATATAAGTTATGAAATTTTAAAAGAATAAAATATATATACAGACATTTTTTTACAGAAATTCAATTTCTTGTAATATGAAAAAAATTAATTTTTCGATAATTAAAAACGGGTGTTAAATAGTTGCAAAATAGGTACAGCATTAGTTAGAAATAAATTAAACAATTGTTTTTGATAATAATATTACGTTTTTTAATTTATGCCTTATTTTATTTTCAGTTACAGGTCAATTTCAAAAAGATTGATTGAAAGGCTTCACAAAAAACTGAAATTAAAATTCTTCACATTTTTTACAAAATCTAGAGACAAAATAAGATGTTGTTTTCAATACTGAATATTCATTTTTGAAACAAAAACTAATACGTAAAATTGTTCTTCTTAATACATATTTTGAAGAAAAAAATGTAAAAAATGTAAACGATGATAAAACTAAAATACGTGACAAATACCAAATTCCTACTATAAAAAAGCTTCAACAATGACATATTTTGTATAAATATTTTATTACAAAAAATCTTTCTACAAAACTGTTTTTGCATTTTTCACATCAGCCATTACTTAAAAAATACATAAGATGTATTAAATAAAATATAAGTATATTTGTTTGGGACATCAAAAATATCACTTTTTGTAGAACTACCCATATAAATAATGTAGTTTGCTGAATATTTTTTAAAATGTTATATTTTTTCTTGGGTTTCAGTATAAAGCACGTGGAGAAAGAACTCCACGAGCGTGTGATAAAAGAATTAGATTTAGCAGCGTTGAACAAAGATGACAGCATCACTCCAGACCTTATGATACAGTGTTGCGAAAGATTGCTCATGCACAAACAAATTCTGTCTCCGATGTTGAGTGGCGTTTTGCTGTGGGTCACGCATTATTACTCGATAATGAACGACGGAGTTCTTTGTGTGCCGTGGGATTGGAAATTATAATTTTAAAATGTAATCATGTTTTTTTGTCAATATAACCCAGAGATTAAATGCCACATTCCTGTACAATTTTGGAAAGGATTTAGCAGAAAAAACCATTATTGTGGGTTTTATACCGAAATTGAAACATTTTTAATTTATATCGTCGGTTGTTTTTTGAAAATAATAATTTTACAAATGTATATAAAGTGTAACTATATTTTTGTAAACGGCGATAAGGGTTCAATTTTCAGGAACAACAAGATCTCAGTCGAAAGAATTGAAATTTTAATTTTATGATTACTTTATTGTAAACGTACAGACAATATAATATATTTTTATCACACATCTGTCGTCGTTATTTGTTCCCCTTTTTTGATTATACTTTTCTTAACTTTTTGAGTAAAACAGAATAGTGACATTTTAAACTTTAGTTCGTAGTAATTTTTATTTTCTTTTGTAACCAAGACAACGGATATCAATAATTCAGAAATTCTAATGTAAGATCATCAGTTATTTAAATATTTTATTATTATTATATAAAATAAAAATGGAGACGAAAGATTTAAATATACAAGGCATTATATCATTTAATGGTAAAAAAAGTATTATAATAAATTAATCATCATAACAAAATATGGCTCAAAAAAGATAATATTTGTCAGGCACAATTAACAATGGTTTGAAGTTACACCCGGACAACGAGCACATTCTTTACTCAATGGGCAGTAAAATCGCGATAAAAAACATAAAAACAGGAAACCAGAATTTTCTCACCGGACACAGCAAAAAAATTTCCGCTCTAAATGTGTCGCCCTGCGGCAAATACGTCGCTTCAGGACAAATCAATTATCTTGGATTTAAGGTAAATTTTATTATACATTTTAGGAATACAAAATCGAAAAATTTTACTTTTAGGCACTAGTCATTATTTGGGACTACAAAAATCGTGCTATATTGGGCAAGTATGAAATGCACAAAGTCAAAGTTGAGGACATTTGTTTTTCCTGCCACAGCAAATACGTCATCAGTTTGGGTGGCAAAGATGATGGCAATATACTAGTTTGGGATATAGAAAATAAAAAACCTGTGTGTGGTAAGTAAAATGTAACTTCCATTTTATTGTTGGGAATTTTATAATTTTTATTTTTAGGAAGTGTTGCAAGTACGGACATTTCCGGAAATACTTATACAGTTATAAATACAAATCTACGAGAAGAGTGTTTTGTAACTGCGGGAGAAAATATATTAAAACTTTGGCGAATTGATGCGGTTTCCAAAAAATTGCATGGATATGAGTTCAAAGTTGGCAAATTGAAACGTACAATCAGTGCAATAATAATTGACAAAAAAGATGAATTTGTTTATTGTGGAACTACTACCGGTGATATTATCAAAGCCAGGTGCAAAAACTGAACTACAATTTTAAATATTACAAATTGTATACACTTTCTTAAAATGTTAAAAATGTTCTTAAGATTTTTACATGTTAAAGATTTGATGCATTTTCTTCAAATTTAAACAACTTTTTTAAGATTTTTAAATTTTCTTTTCAAGATTTCAAGTAGAAATAAAATTTAAATATTTGCAGATTAAACTTAAGCCCGGATGCAAATTCTTTAGATCCAGTTCACTTGCCCGTTATGATCGACTGTTATAGCAAAATTCCCAGAGAGGCTAAAAAAAGGAACAAAGATATCGGCGACCTGTACGAAGGCGGAATTCAAACGCTTTTGATGCTAAATGACATTTATTTGATTGTCGGAGCAGGAGATGGAAGTGTGGAATTAATAGAAATTCTCGCAAAATTACCTCCTGTTAAGACAACAACAAAGTGTCCTTCAAAAAAAGGTCCTTTGACTAACAGTCATGTTGTAAAAATGCCAAACAAACCTAGAGTAAAAACGGTAAACATTTATTTTAAAAGAAATAATAATAAAAAGAAGAAGTAGAAATAATTAAATGTTGATACTTCAGATAATGAGCCAGAATGTCTTTAGTAAAGTCACTTCCACTGTGATAGTAAATGACGGATATATGTTAGTTGGAACTGCGATGTGTGAAGTGTACCAAATCAGTCTTATGGATTTTGCTATGACCTTGTTAATCACTTGTCATATGAGTTCCATTTATGATATCGCTTTTCCATAGTACAAAATTATTTTTAAAAAGTTTTTAAATATAAATTGTACGAAACTTGTTTTCATTTAAAAGATTGTATTGTTTTCTGTCTTATTTAGCAATTATTCCAAAGTTTTTGCAACCGCTAGTAAAAATGATATTCGGCTTTGGCAACTGGACACACAAAAGGAACTTTTGCGGATAATTATTCCTAATTTCGTTTGCTATAGTTTGTGCTTTTCTTGTGATGGAACTATGATAATTTCTGGTGCCTATTTTTGATATTAAAAACTAACAGAAAAAAGTCGGAACGCCTAATTTGTATGAAAATAATTTGTAATATCTCGCCATAAGTTTGCTTATTTTGTAGGTAGACGCAACAAAAATTTTCTTTACTTAAAAGTTTTAAGCTTTAGCTTTGAAATGCTTAGTTAAAAAATAAGTTTGCTCGTTCCTGTCGTTCAGGATATTGTAAAACTTGAAAACCGTCAATTTTATAACTTCCTTCAGGATCATCGAAAATGTTAATTTTTAAACTTTTTTTTGTGATTTCTCAAGCTTACAGATCTTGCAAGAAAATTTTACAAAATTGTCTGATCTTGAAGTTCGAAATTATTTTCATACAAATTACGTGTCCCGATTTTTTTCCTCCAGTGTTATCTTTACTAAAAGAATTATTAACTAAAAATAGTTTATTTAAATAAAATACAGCTTGGAACGATGGAAGTATAAAAGTCTTCACTCCCCAAACTGGGAAGCTTATTTTTTCAATTCACAAAGCTCATTTAAAAGCCGTAACAGCGGTTGTTGTTTTGAAAAGTGGTAACAAAATTATAAGCGGTGGATGTGATGCTCAGGTATGTTCTTATTTTTCTCTAAAATCAAATTACAATTTTTACTATTTATTTTTAACTTTTTAGGTCAGGATTTGGAGCATAAGCCCTAAAGTACAAAAGTTAGAAGTAGTTTTAATCGAACACGCAGGACCTATCACTCATTTAGACATTTCAAGTGACGAATTGTATGTCGTGAGTTCTAGTACAGATGGGACCTGCATTATTTGGGACATAGAGTAAATATCTCAAATTAAACTCAATTTTAATTATAATTATTACTACAATCATATGTTTTAGAAAACAAGTACGAAATCACGTGATAATGGCAAAAACCATGTTCACATCAGCCAAATTCGCTCTAAATGACGCCCAAATTTTGACCTGCGGAAGTGACCGAAAAATTGCCTACTGGGAAACGATAGACACCAGTATGGTTCGCGAATTGGAAGGATCCAGTTCTGATTCACTAAATTCCATTGATATCGCCCAAGACTCGCAGACTTTTGTAACTGGGTCGGGAGACACGATGGTCAAACTTTGGGACTACAATTTGGGAGAAGTGAGCCACAAAGGAAGTGGTCATGCTGACACGGTGACTGCCTGCAAATTCAGTCCGGATGGAAAGAGTATCGTCACGGTCAGCTCGGACGGCACAATTTTTGTCTGGGAATGTCCAGTGTCGCGTAAGGATTTTGACACTGTGAGTTTGAAATCAGTTTCCAGTAGACTGGAAAGAGTTTCTGTTAAGTTGAGACAAAAGGTGGAAAATGTGGACCTCACTGCACGATCGAATTGCTCTCATCACAGCACTCACAATGGTATTTTTATAGATACATACTACCGGTCAAAAGTTTGGGAAACTCAAAAAACGTTACATTTTTTTGAATTTTTTCTGGTTGAAATAATTTCGTCATCTATTCAGATAATTACAAATAATTTTTTGTGTTTAAAAGATTGAAGTTTCATCTTTCAAATTCTCTGGTTAAAAAGATACTTTGCTTGACTCTAGGAATTGTTACGTCTTAAAGGTCGAAAAAATTCGCTTTTTTAAGAGATAATTTCAAAATGCCATTTCTCTCTTGAATATTATCGTAAACCTTATTCATTTTTTAAATTGCAGATAATTTTACAAGTTTTAAGAATGTTTTATTGAGCCTATTGTATGTCTTAAAAATATTATTGGGGGAGGGGGAGTTAAATGTAGCTTTTAGTTTCAGCAAAAATGTCTAATTATACTAAAAGGTCTTAAAAGCAATAAAAAGGAATGAAATTTATAGTATCACAATCATAAGAACTTATGGATATATAATAGGCTCAATGAAACATTTTTAAAACTTTTCATTTATAAAATTATCTGCAATTTAAAACAATTAATAAGGTTTCAGATATTATTTAAGGGAGATATGGCATTTTAAAATTATCCCTTAAAAACCGAACTTTTTCAAATTTCAAGATTCGATGTAACAACCCCTAGAATCTAGCAAAGTACGTTTTTAACTACAAAATTTTAAAGCTAAAAACTTCAATCTTTCAAAAAAATAACAAAAAAAAAAAAATTTAATCATCTGAATAAATGACAAAATTAATCTAACCAGAAAACACTCAACAACAAGTTAACGTTTTTAAAGTTTCCCAAACTTCTAACCGATAGTGTAAAGTAATTATAGACGTAAAAAATAATATCTTGTTTTCTTATTTTACAAAAATAAAGTTAATCAAAAGTACTTTTTAATTCAGGTGACCAAACTTCGGTTCCCTGTGACCATGACCCATCTCAGCCAAACCAGAGTGTTTGTTCACAAGAAAATTGTAATAGATAACTTCATTAAGAAAAAAAGTATATAAATTAACTGTAAGTTTTTATTCTTTAATGATTTATCTAATGTGACATGAAAGTGCGACTTATTTTACTCTTATAATGCAACATACATAAAAGGTAAAAAAAAAAGTTTCACACTTTACAAATTTATACAAATAATACATGGAATATTTAGATTAAAAAAGTCATCCCCAGGCTTGACTTTTGCAGTAGTGTATAACAAGTTTGCCATCGGTTCCGTAACAGTCGTACAAATTTTTGACGGTCTGGTCTGGAGGTGGTGAAAATGTTTGATTTATGTACAAGAACTGAAAAAGTAAATAATAATAAATTCGTTATGAAAGAATGGATTGATTGTATTAAAAAATTCTGAGTCTTACCAATTTTTCATTCGGTTCTAATTTAAGGTATTTTCTAATGAAATCTGAGATTCGCCAAATCGCATAGTCTTGTCCGACAGCCCATTTTTTCTTTTTCATAATTGGCGCATTGCCTGTGGCTTTAAGCAAAATATCGACTGAAAAATAAAAAAATTAATAATTAAATAACAATTTCAATTTTTAATTTATTAAAAAATGGTAATCTAATCTAAATTATTTTCATAGTAGTAAACTTAATACTTAATATTGTTAATAAAATAATATTTAATATTGTTAATAAAAAAAAAGATAATGCCAGTTTAATTATTTGATAAAAAAATAATAATTAACAATTATTAAATCATTTTATTTAAATAACAAAGTAAGAATTACGTAATATTTTTTCATAGTATTTCCACTTTTCTAATGTAAATTATTTTAATAATGAAAAAAAATCTAATTTTATTTATTCTGATAAATTGTATTTTTTGTTATTTAAAATTTACGTTTTAACACAAAAGTCTTATTATTTGATTTTAAAATAGAAAAAATAAAATTCCAATGAGTATGTGTTTCCAATATATAAATTGACATAACAAATTAAATAAATTTGTAACATTCAATTAATTAAAAATAAGACGACATTGACAAATAACACAGAAAACAAAACAACAATGAATAGGAAAATCGACGATTTCTGCATGTAATACAAATATGAATATAATTATTCTTCGAGATGATAAAATACGCGTTATTCAAAGATAATCAAAAAATCCACGAGAACAAAAATGATTAATACATCTTACATCATTGTTATTTAGAGTTTTATTATGCAAGATAGCATTTAGTAGTCAAGAAATATTTACTTCTCAAATATTTACATTATTACAGGTAACAAAATATATTCTATACAAAAATTCAGAATTTAAATTTTAATA